>KV019592.1:113765-153345 GCA_001598015.1 Dorcoceras hygrometricum | reverse complement strand
GAAAGTTAAAATACAAATAACTTGACTAATCACATTCACTAGTGCCTCCTCCTCCAGTTGTTGTTCCAGAAGTGCCCTCGGTGTCTTCGTCGTCATTTGTTTCGTCTTGGTCTTGTGTTCTTGAGGCAGCTCTTGACCAATCGTTGAGAAGACATTGGGCTTCCAAATTCTCCGGCCTAATGGTAGATCTCCTCTCGTCCAGCGTGTTTTCTCCCATGCTAAATGCTTGCTCCACCGCAACCGTTGAAACAGGACAAGCAAGAATCTCCTTTGCCATTAAAGACAAAATGGGATATACTTGTTTCTTTTGGGCCCACCATCTCAAGATGTCGAAAGTGTCCTCATCGTCTGTAGTACTAAAATCAAATAGTTAAGTTAAATAATTCTCAAGTTCCAGATTGGAACTTGAGGATCCTCGAGGACGTTTCGTCCGGTCACGAATTATGGGCCTTGGCTTGGTCAGGCGTGATGTGATGATACTAGAGGTGGTGTGTTGTGTTTGTGTAGCTACTTGTGAACCATATTTTGCATTATATTCAGTATAAATTTCAGTTAAACTATGTCTAACACTAGAAAGAATCATGGAAGAAGAAGGACAAGTGTCAGTAATTGGATTTAAGGAATCATAGTACAAAAGTAAGTAATTCACCTAAACCATCTAAATAAAAATATTTCAGGAATATTTAAAAAATATTTCTCCCATTTAGTTTTCATACTAATTATGCATTCAATTAATGGGGGCTCATTAGAATTTAAATGTTCGCAAAATATACATGCAACATTGCAAAGATGTGTAACAACTAAATGACATGTAGGATAATAAACACCAGAAAGTTGATCAGTGGCATCGCTAAACACTTTTAAAATTTCACATATTGTTGTGCAATATTCCATTGGTTTGAAAATAAATAAAGACTAGAAGATTGAACAACTTGGCCAAAAAAACCACATAATAATTCTTTATATTCAAAAGTAGACAACTAAAGCTTGTAGGTTGAGTTCCAACGTGTCGGAACGTCGCGTGCAAATCGTTTAGCCCTCATGCCATTTGCTTTACAAAACCTACCCCATATTTTCATAACTTGGGGATGTGTCCACAGATAATGTATTGCAGTTCTAATTGGTTTAATATACGTTTCTAAACTTCTAAGTCCATCTTGTACACACAAGTTAAAAATATGACATGTGCATCTAATATGAAAGAATTTACCACCTATCGATGGTTGACAGATTCTTATTAACTCATCAATACTACACGTGTTGGCACTTGCATTATCAAAAGAAATTGAAAAAATTTTGGAAGTTAAACCATATTTTTCTAAAATAAGAAACATCAGATGAGAAATATTTTGTGCAGTGTGTGGATCATTGAAACAACGATATGCAAGCAAACATTTTTGTATATTCCATGCATTATCAATCCAATGACAAATAATTCTCATATACGAGCAAGATTGCCAATGGTCACTCCAAATATCAGAGCACAGAGAAACTTTTTTATCTAAACTAGAAAATTCTTTAATTAATTCCTTCTTTTGTGTAGCTACCAATTTGTGAATTGTGCGTTTAAGTGTGTTACGTGGGATGCGCCTAAATGCAGGATTAACACTAGATGAAAGCCAGTTTTGGAAAGATAATTTATCACCAAAGCTAAAAGAAAGTTGTTCTACAGCTACAAATCTAGCAGTTTCATCTCTAAAATCAGATTCAGAAAATTTAAAAAGTTGAGATTCGTTACCAGATTGTGATGAAAATGTAGGTATTTGACTTTGAGATCTAGAAATACCGATTTCCACCGGATGATTTTTCTCAATGTGCCGGATCAAGGTGCCATATCCTCCTCCATGTTGCCATTTGTAGGCTTTTGAATAATATTTACAAATAGCTTGAAGATCACCAGAGGGAAGTGTCACCTTATCAAAGTGCTTGATGAAGATGTCGGATTTTTGTGACCTCCCACCAATCGATACCGTAGACGCCGACGGTATCGATGTGCTACCTTGAGTGCCTTGAGATTGTTGATAAGTTGGTTGTACATCAACATCTTGAAGAGTATTTTCATCGTCGTCGTCGAATGGAAAATCAAGATCTTGGTTGTTCAATGGAGAAAAATTTCTCGTAGGGGGAACAATAGATTTTCCCTTGCCCACACCAGGACGACTTGATTCCGCCATTTGATAGTATAGAAAAAGATTGAGAGATAGAAAATGAGATAGAAAGAAAAAATATTGATAGATGATTTAGATATAGAAAAAGATTGAGATATATGATAAGATTGAGAGAAGAGATTAGAGATTGGTGTGGAATGAAGTGAAGGGGATATGTGGTATTTATAGGTAAAATTTTTATTTATTTATTTTTTAATTTCCCAACGGTAGACCCGGCGGGTCGGCCCGGTTTGGCCCGCCGGGTTGGGCCCTATTTATAGGTAAAATTTTTATTTATTTATTTTTTAATTTCCCAACGGTAGACCCGGCGGGTCGGCCCGGTTTGGCCCGCCGGGTTGGGCCCGCCGGGTCGATCGTTATGCACGTTTTTCAATTTTTTTTATTATGTAACGGTCGGCCCGCCGGGTCCGACCCGGACCGGACCGGCGGGTCGACCGTTACATGCAGATTTCAATTTTTTTTTTATAAATTCGCGGAACCGTTGGGCCGGTTCCGGGTCGACCCGGCGGGTCGCCGGGTCGGCCAAATCGTAAACCGGAATCGGCCCGTTTTTATACGGGTTCGGTCCGGGTCGGAACCCGTTGACCCGGTTAATCGGCCCGTTGACCACGGGCTGGTTCCGGTTTGGGTCTGGGTCCTACCCGAACCGTGGCCAGGTCTATCTCTCCACATAGAATAAAATTTTTAATTTTCTCAAAGGTTAGGATTTTATGTAATCCATTACAGCATGAGTGAAAAAATGAGTGAATATTCGAAGTTTGTACACGAAGAAAAAAGAGATAAGTCACTGGTCAATTTATAAAAATCTATTCAGGAGATATTCAGGAGCAGCATATTCGTAAGTACCCATGCTGTAAATCAACAAAGCACCAAAAGGAGCAAATGTGTACACAAACATGTCAAAATAATATAGTCACAAAAACAGTACATGTTCGAAGTTGTACACGCTAAGCCACAAAAAAAAAGAAAATGGCTGTAGTCGGGATTACTTCGTACACCATGATCCCCAAAGTTCAACTTCTACAGATAATACAAGTGATCAATATCAAAACGGTTGTACAGATATTAACCGGTTAGCCAGAAGAATCATCTGATATGTCGATTATAATGGCAGCTGATGGTCCAGACCTTTTCTTGCCTTCAAAGGTGTTGACCTTGTCACATAACTTTGTCTTTTCCGTGGCCTTAAAAGTTTGTGTGTCACTGGAGAACTTCATCCTCTTGACAGATTGTAGGCGCACAGGTGAATATATACCCAAGGTGCCCAACTTGGTCTTTCTACCGCACTACTTAGTATCACCATGCTGCACTTCCTCCTCATCTGAAGACAAATCAACTAGAGGAACAACATAGTTGCTTGTTACTGTTTCTTCCGATCCGATTTTTGAAGTAACAGACATTTTAGGAGACCTGTTGAACACACAAAGAGAACCAAAGAAGAAAGCTAGAACGTGTGACAATAAAACCCTCCACTTGAGATGTATTTATCTTGCATGGAAGAAGGCAATTAATGTACCCACCAACTGTTAGTCAATAGGTGTCATTCAATCTTTTCTAATTAATTTAGAATGGGGTAATTGTGTATCTGTACCTCATTAACATAACCCTGCAAACAAAAGCAAACATCATTTATTACACAATACTGCTACTGCACTTCATTTCTCCTCTTTACAACGTAAGATCAAAAACGGCAGAGATTATCATTTTTTTTAGAGCTTAATTTCATTCAACAACGGTTACATGAGGGAAAAAATTCAACTACTGTAAACAGAAAAACTTCAACAGTCCCAATAAGGAAAGTCTGAAAAAATACAATCTGTTGTGAAAGTGAGCAAGGCGAAAATATGGTTTGAACAAATCAATAAAAAGTTGAAGCTCTCGCAGGTCAACTGAGAGTGTAGCATATGATATGCTAACAACTCCCTTCCATGATGGTGTGGGAAGCTACAGACTTAGTACCAATATATGTATTGAAAGTAGTAAGACGGCAATTACAGAGTCATTACATAAATTAGAAGGGTTACTAGTTGTTATTTAGTCTACAAAAGAACAATATTATAACATTGTACCTAGATTAATATTTTTTGCTGCTACTCCCATGACTAGCCAGTTAATATCATGATAATGTATGAGCTGCCCAATACCCTTCTCCATGGACTCCGTCTCTCTATATAGTTTTCCGGTTCGTGCCTGAACAAAAATCAACAGGAATTATTTTTCAAAAGGAATGAGAGTTGAGTTACAGGGCGTGGAAGGATTAAATTAAACTACAAAATATGGCACCAAAATTTGGATTTTTTTGTAAACATAAATTCAAAAACAAGGTCTATGAATACATTTTCCTTAGACTTTATATGTTGATATTGCAAGCATGAGATTTCAGCGACAGAGTAACATATAACTGAAACATACAATGAAATTGTTTGGAAATATTTCATAACAAGGACAGTACCCTTGCATTCCCAAAAGCTCGAATATACATGTCCAAAGTCTTCTCAAACTATTGTCTCTCATCCTCGTGATACGCTTTCACTTGTTCCTCTTCCAGAAGGCTGATTGGCATTGTAGTACCCACTGTAAACCAAGAAGTAATAATTAAAGTTATAGAAATCAACATGATACATATTACAAGATTTTGCAATAAAAGTTACAATACATATATGTTGGATCTGTGTTTACAGATCAGAATCTAAGCTTTGATTCACACAAAATCTGCCTCTATTGTACTAATGCTCTACTTGACATGTGCAGCTTGCTTAGACTGGAGTAGACGTGAAGATATCCAAGCTAGGACAGTGAAGGGACGCCTGAGCTGGACTGGTCAAAGATATCAAGCTGGAACAGTAAGAGGACGTCCAAACTGGTTGGGCAGTTTACTTACAGAAGTACAGGGAACATCAAGCTGGTTCATCAGCTGGATGTTGGAGCAGCACGAAGATCAAGCGCAGAGTACGAAGAGCAGTTCAAGTGCAGAATCAAGAGCAGAACTGAAGTGCAGAGTTGAAGTACATAATAGCTCAAGCGCAGATCAAGTGCAATGTACAAGAGCAGTGATTGAGTGCGTAGCCAACGCAATTTCGGAGGCCTAAACGAAGATGTTTGGCCAACGAATGGCTTAGGTCTCGACGAAGTAGTCGAACCGTTTCGGAGGGGACAACAATGGTCCTATGCGGAAATGTGCAAGATGATCCTACACTTGTACATTCTCATACTTTGTCCCCCAGCCGGATTATAAGCCTGCGAGCTGGTACAGAAATGAATCGAGCTAGGAAACAAGCTTAGTGCAAACCAGATCGAAGACCAGCTGGGAAGGAAACCAACTGAGAAACCAGCTCACACAAGACCAGTTCTGTGGAGAACTGAACGGCGAACAGACTGGCAAGCTGATTAAAGACAAACCAGCTTGGGAGAAGCTTAGAACAAAGAGCATAATCAAGCTGGTTAAGGTCAAAACCAGCTCAGCAAGAAGAGCAGAGGTCAAGAGCAGAATTAGACAAAACACAAAGCAAAGAGATTTGAACACAAAGACATTACGAAGGTTGCTTATTAGAGTTCAAATCGATTTGCTGTGTTGTCCACATCAGGTACAAGCAGACAGAGCTTGAAGTAACCAAAGGCCTGCATAATCGCCGATGAAAAGAGCTCAAGTCACATAAAGCCTGCAACGTATTAAATGCCAAAGGACACAAAGTACTTATGCGTCAGAAGAATTTTCAGAACGGCTACATCTTTGTGTCCAACGGATATATTCGAGCAGAGGCTTTATAAAGAGGCGCAATGAAATAGATTGGAAAATAGCGCAAAATAGGGAGAGTGTGTTGTGCAAATCCAAAAAGAAAATACTTGAAGACGCACAACACTTGATCTGGGGAAATAGCATAAAATCAGCTCGAACAAGGAGCACTTCCCAGAGTGTGTGAGATTTAAATCATTGAGAGATTATGCTTACACTGTAAATCTCACACACACACATTCACTCACATTCGAGAGTTGAGCGAAACTTACAAAGAGTGAATGTGAATCAAATACTCTCCATTGTAGTCTTTGGACAGAGACGTTAAACAAGTCTAGTTGTCTTTCGCACTGAGACGTTAAAGAAGTGTGTGTAGTCTTTGGACATAGACATTAAACAAGTCCTTGTAGCCTTTCTCACTGAGGCGTAAAAGAAGTGAAGTTAGTCACACAGTTTTTAGGGCTGGTGTGTAATGGTAGAAGCTAGAAGTTCTTGCGGCTGCTGGTTGTAGAGAGTGGGTTACAACGAGGATCGTTGTAATCAAAGTCTTCCAGTGGATCCTTCCCATGGCGGAAGAAGGGGAGATGTAGGAGATTGAGCTCCGAACTTCCAGAAACAAATCAGCGTATCTTCTTTACTATTTTCAGCACTTGCATTCATACGTATGTCATATTTTCTTACGCGTTTATAACTGTTTAATTGGGCTTCGAATGATAGAGTGTAGTTTGAGTTATTTCCGCATGTTTTATTTACATTACTCAATCTGTATCTCGGTGCACAAAGTATTCAAGAACACTGAGCTATTATAGCTCAAGTTAAGTTAATCAGATCGTTCGGCCAAAGTGTCGAGCTGGTTCTAGTCTTCCGACTGGAATCAGCATGTTTAGCGCTCGCCTTGTATCGGGCTGGTTTTAACTCAAGCTGAAACCAGCCTGATCTTTGCGAACCCGGCTTCAACTTCTGGCTGAATCCTGCGTCTTGTCATTCGATCTGGTTACACCCTCTAGCACTGGTTATTGATCGAATAACTAGTCATTGCACATCGATAGAGGGAATCCGATCCTAACAATATAACTAAACTTCATTCCTCAAAAATTGGTAGAAGATGAGCATTAATTTCTCGAGTATTCAAAGAAAAAAAACAGAAAAATCCCACATAAATATATGTAATTCAATGGCAGGCTTACTTGTCTTACGACATGGAGATCTCTCTCCAATGGCAATATAATTTTCTAGTGACAATAGTTTATATCAGAACATTTTATGATATACCTTGAACACCTGAAATTTCGTAGTCTGTTATATATGCTTACATATAACTGTGTCAAGTACCATAAACAAGGTGCGATGTCGTGATGGTCTCAGTCACTGCAAAACTAACAAGAATGTTAGTGTGAAAACCCGAAAAAAAAAGAAATCTGGTCAAACCCAGATCTCTCCTGGTCAAACCAGATTTCTCCCGGTCAAAACAGACCTCTCGCGGTCAACTCAAATTTTGTGGGAGAGATCTGGACTCGAGAGGCGCGCAGGGTCCGCAGCGTGTTTTTAGCAAAACGACAGCGTTTAGACCAAGTGGAAAGGACGCCGTTGTTGAGAGATCTGTTTTGGGCGCGCGGGCGAAAGAGAGATCTGTTTTGCACAAACGACGTCGTTGCTGAGAGATCTGTTTTGGGCGCACGGGCGAAAGAGAGATCTGTTTTGCACAAACGACGTCGTATGACTTACGCATGCGAAAACAGATCTCTCCCGTAATTGAGAGGTCTGATGCGCGAGAAAGAGATCTGATAGGCGTGGCGCGGGAAGGATGCGACGTCGTATCGATGGGATCCGATGTCTTGGCAGTGGTCGACGCGAATCAGACTTCTCCAACGAAAAATCAGATTTCACCATTTAAAGATTCAGATTCCTCGACGCGAATCCAGATTTTTGGTACAGGGAACTTCACCCGTAAAATTCAGAAGGATTTCTCACGCGTACAAGGCAGATTTCACGCTGTAACTGCCGATTTAGGGGATTAATGGCCGATTTACTCACCCAAATCAATGAGTACGTTAAGGATTTCGTAATAATCGATGTAATGGCCATAAAGATAGGGATTTAAGGGCTCTTAAATGACAGACGATTGATTCATCCCTCGACGCCTATAAATACAGACAGGACCTCAGAGTTTTCCACACCATTCGAAACTTCACCCGTAAAATTCAGAAGGATTTCTCACGCGTACAAGGCAGATTTCACGCTGTAACTGCCGATTTAGGGGATTAATGGCCGATTTACTCACCCAAATCAATGAGTACGTTAAGGATTTCGTAATAATCGATGTAATGGCCATAAAGATAGGGATTTAAGGGCTCTTAAATGACAGACGATTGATTCATCCCTCGACGCCTATAAATACAGACAGGACCTCAGAGTTTTCCACACCATTCGAAATCCCTCAGTTAGAAAAGCAGCAAACTCACGCTGAAAACCTGCAGAAATTTTGCCAAATTCCATAGTCGAATTTCTGCACAAATTGAAAGCTACCGCCGTGCTCCAGATTTTTGCTACCAAACTTAGTGCACCAGAATTTTTGCAAGCAGACTTCGTTCAAAAGCATACCTTGCACCAACCGAAGCTGTGCCAGATTTGTTCCTGCACAACCTACCAGATTTCATTCGAAATTCATAATTTCTGTAAGTGGGCTTTTGCTATTATATTCGGTTGATATATATTATATATACTATTCATGTAAGAGTTCTGTTTTAAGCCTACTATTCGAGCAATTATTCACTTCAGATTTCTGTTTCGTTTCAAGCTCCGTTTGCACTGATTTTTGCTATCGTAATATCGGTCTACGGAATATTCCGCACTCTGGGTTACTTGGTGTAACCACATGGCCTCGGCCCCTTAGAGGAGTAAAAATTAGGGACTGATCAGTAAACCATAGATACGAAGTAATCATCAGTGCTATTTGTCATGCTATGCTCTGTTATGTTATGCTCTGCTCTGTTATTGTAACGCCTAGAATTTCCTAACTACGTAGAAATGAATGCATGACTAGGGGGAAAATATATTTTTATTACATGCCTTATTATATGATTTATTTATGATTTTATGCTGTTTGGTATGCATGTGCTATTTTTCAGCCTGCTTGAGCTACGGACGCGTGGACGAGATTAGGGTCGTCCGGAAAGAAAACTTTTCAAAGTCTATTTTCATTATATTTTAAAGGATAGATAGAATTTTTCTATTAGCAACTATGCACGTTTAAACACAATTTTTGTCCATTATATGTAAACACCAATTATGTAGCCAACTACTAAATTGTTCCCTCAATTATTCTTGTCCTACGTAACATTATTATTCAACACCTAAATGATTCCTTCAATTATTTTATCCTACAATACACAACATCTTTTGGCCTATTATATACAATTATTACAACCAACATGCACACACCCCATTATATATCAAACATTCACATGCAAAAGAAAAGGGAATCTAGCCTTTATACACACACAATATACGTTTCTTTCTCCTTCACAAGCACACAAAGTTTCAAAACTTTCAGCCATTGTAGTAGCTTAGTGATCCAAATCCGGCGACGCCCCGATCTTGTGTCCACAACGCCGTACCTCGCCGATCTACGTTTTTCTTCAAACCAGGCATGTGATATCAATTCCCTTGCTCACCATTTAAATCATATTAACCTGTTTTGTGAAAATTATGTATGAATTATGTGTGTATTCCACGGATATGACTCTTACGCTTTCTTTTCAGGATATGATATGACATGCCTTATATGATATATGTTATTTATGTTATGATTGCAGGAAGAAATGTTTTAAGATCATGCACGCATGTATGTCTTTAACGTTATTTTCATTATAGTAGGTGTTTGCTTGTGATTTTATTAGTATGTACCTTGTTATGCATTACGATAGAGCATGCTGAGCCTCTAGGCTCACTAGGTTTAAATGGTGCAGGTGATGATCCTGTTGTTGAGTTCAGTCCTACTGGCGGTGATGACCTCTGAGCGCCTGTTGCAGCAGTGCCCCGTGACCGCGTTTTTATTTAGTTTGTCATGTTACAAATTTCAGATACTAAATTTTAAATATGTTGGATTTTTAGTATGCTTTTACTCGAGGATTTTATTGTATTGGATGTTTTTAAGTTTCAAATATTCCTTTCTTTTACTTAAAGTGTTTTGACAAAATTATTTAGAAATGTTTTAGAAGGGAACGAGACATACTTTAAGTTTATGTTTTCCGCACATGTTTTAAAAAAAATAAAAATCTAGAGTTTGGTTCGTTTCACTAGCTCAGAGACGGAAAGCACAAAAGCTACGAATTGGGAGCTACGAGCTCAACCAAAACTGTCCTACCCTTCTAACACAACAGAAGACTCTAAACAAAGCACAAGGTAGGATCTTAACACTTACCCAACAAGCTACCTCAACGGCAGACGAAATCCGACGCTTATTCAAACAGACTACAGAACGGAGATGTCTTCGTACACCTCGTAAGCTTAATGCAAGCTTCCAAAAGCAGTACCAAACAAAGCATCTCAGCAAAGAGGAGTCCAGCGCTACCACTCTTACTTCAGTCGGAGCTATCTACAGTCGGCAATCGGAGAAGATGAGGTTCGGTGAACAGTAGCTAGGGTATCGCGACAGAGTTTTCTCACGTCAAATATTCTAAGTGTCGGGTTGAATAGTAAGGAACGAAGGCAAAGTTCTCTATATAAAGGTCAGATCTGCTCAAATCTGAAGAATTAGTATCTGAAATTTGTAACATGACAAACTAAATAAAAACGCGGTCACGGGGCACTGCTGCAACAGGCGCTCAGAGGTCATCACCGCCAGTAGGACTGAACTCAACAACAGGATCATCACCTGCACCATTTAAACCTAGTGAGCCTAGAGGCTCAGCATGCTCTATCGTAATGCATAACAAGGTACATACTAATAAAATCACAAGCAAACACCTACTATAATGAAAATAACGTTAAAGACATACATGCGTGCATGATCTTAAAACATTTCTTCCTGCAATCATAACATAAATAACATATATCATATAAGGCATGTCATATCATATCCTGAAAAGAAAGCGTAAGAGTCATATCCGTGGAATACACACATAATTCATACATAATTTTCACAAAACAGGTTAATATGATTTAAATGGTGAGCAAGGGAATTGATATCACATGCCTGGTTTGAAGAAAAACGTAGATCGGCGAGGTACGGCGTTGTGGACACAAGATCGGGGCGTCGCCGGATTTGGATCACTAAGCTACTACAATGGCTGAAAGTTTTGAAACTTTGTGTGCTTGTGAAGGAGAAAGAAACGTATATTGTGTGTGTATAAAGGCTAGATTCCCTTTTCTTTTGCATGTGAATGTTTGATATATAATGGGGTGTGTGCATGTTGGTTGTAATAATTGTATATAATAGGCCAAAAGATGTTGTGTATTGTAGGATAAAATAATTGAAGGAATCATTTAGGTGTTGAATAATAATGTTACGTAGGACAAGAATAATTGAGGGAACAATTTAGTAGTTGGCTACATAATTGGTGTTTACATATAATGGACAAAAATTGTGTTTAAACGTGCATAGTTGCTAATAGAAAAATTCTATCTATCCTTTAAAATATAATGAAAATAGACTTTGAAAAGTTTTCTTTCCGGACGACCCTAATCTCGTCCACGCGTCCGTAGCTCAAGCAGGCTGAAAAATAGCACATGCATACCAAACAGCATAAAATCATAAATAAATCATATAATAAGGCATGTAATAAAAATATATTTTCCCCCTAGTCATGCATTCATTTCTACGTAGTTAGGAAATTCTAGGCGTTACAACATTAGAGTCGTACCTTTGAATCAAAGTTAATGGAACGAAGAATTAAACTTGAAATTACTGTATCACTCCGACTCAGAGTATGAACAGATCGCGAGAGTATGAACAAATCGCGAGAGTAAACCAGCTCAGAATAGAAAATCAGAGGCTGTTTGGTCAACTCAGACTAGAAAAGGTCAACACAACTTATACGAGCAAACTTGATTACGATGGTCAAACAAAGTCAACTCAAATCGAACAATGAAATCAGATCACGAGTTCAGAACAGCTCAAGGAAAGAAACAGATGGCGACTTAAAATCAGCTAGAGAAAATAACCAGATCGTGAACTTAGCTCAATAATGATTAACGGCTTAGAAAATTTCCTTAGTCTGAAGCAAACGAAAATATCTAGAGAAACATTCCAGAAACAAAAACATGTCAGCTTCTTGTAAGCTACTTGCAGAACATCCCAAAATTTCAAGAAGAATTTGACTCAAACATCATAAAACATTTTCGAACAACATTTCTGAATCAAAACTCCAGCAAATCAATACTTTCGCAAGAAATCATCACAAACTCAACTCTGTGTTTGAAAAACTTCAAAAGTTTTCTCAAACATTTAAAACTCATATAAACATGCAAGAGAAATCAATATATGCTTTCAAAGTGCAGCAAGAAATAGATTTAACTTGCCTTAACAAAGAATGATAATTGTCAGAGATTTATCTGGATTGAATAGCTCACAAGCACGATCGGTCCCTTCGAAAAGTTTTAAAAACTTCGGTCGGTTTTTTTTTTCACACAGAGCACCACTTCTCAAAAGTTTTCCTCTTCGTAAGTTTTTGTGAATGAGGTGAATGGTGCTTTTGAAAGTATTTATACAAAATTTTCAACGTTAATTTGATCGAAAACATGATTTTGTAAAAGTGCTAATATTCTTAAAAGTGCTACTCGACTTTTAAAACAACACATGGACCGAACCGGTTGGGAAAAAAATCAGTTTAGAGGCGAACCGAGCTTGTCTTATTCGATCGGGAAGCTCTCGCAACCGTGCTCTTAAGCTGAAACAAAAACATCACAGACGACAACTGATTGGCGATAAAAATTACAGATAGATCCCTCGAAACTTTAAACTTTACATTTGTGGATTTATGGATTTTTGGACGTTACAAGAACAGGTTTTAAAAACTTCGGTCGTTTTTTTTTTTTCACCCAGAGCACCACTTCTCCAAAGTTTTCCTCTTCGTAAAGTTTTTGTGAATGAGGTGAATGGTGCTTTTGAAAGTATTTATACAAAATTTTCAACGTTAATTTGATCGAAAACATGATTTTGTAAAAGTGCTAATATTCTTAAAAGTGCTACTCGACTTTTAAAACAACACATGGACCGAACCGGTTGGGAAAAAAATCAGTTTAGAGGCGAACCGAGCTTGTCTTATTCGATCGGGAAGCTCTCGCAACCGTGCTCTTAAGCTGAAACAAAAACATCACAGACGACAACTGATTGGCGATAAAAATTACAGATAGATCCCTCGAAACTTTAAACTTTACATTTGTGGATTTATGGATTTTTGGACGTTACAAGAACAGTATAGTTGAGCTAAGAAGATCAGATTGGAACTTTGTATGATATTATATTATAGCTAAATTCGAGGCATTGAATTGATGATCTCATTTATAGTCATTGAACAACTCGGACAAACAATCAGAATATATCAGAGTTGTTAGTGTACAAGGATTGCCTGTTTGAAGCAAAAATAAGGAACATTTAATGCATCAATATGGATATAGTACGAAGTTTTAAATTCTCGTTATGACTTAGAGGCAACGTGCGATGACTCATCGACTGAGTCTACTGATAACATTTATTACCTTTAAATCCGAAGGCAATGAATATTTGAAGCGAAGAATGCGAAGATCTCTCTGTATCTTATGAATCTTGATTCAAATAACTTTTGCATTCAATGATTAAAACACTATGTACATTCTTATTAGATTGAAAGCCTTAGCTGAAATCAGATTAGGCTTGTATATCGTTATTTAGTCATTCAAAGCCTTATAAATATATTTTTAAGATAAGACTGTGTTCCGTTATCATATCAAAGAGTAACTAGGAGTTCAGCTCAAACACTTTCTGACTAATCGGTTTAGAATATACATCATATCATATTTAGAGTCTTCTAATGGAATTCCTTCCAGTTTTTTAAGAATAGGAGATGTAGAAGTTGTTCTTCAAACTTCCATAAATAAATTGAAACTTTTTTGTTGTTCAAGAAATCGTCTTAGACTGAGAACTGCTAATCAATTGATAACTCCGCCGATCAGTTTTAAACCATTTTTATGAGCAAAATTTTGTGAGGAGTCTATTTACCCCATTCTAAACTTTTTTTTTCGATCTTTTATTCGATCCTATCACATTGGAGATGAATGTTTATATCATTTCATTCTCACATATTCCATAAATTAATTGATTTCATTTCCATCTTTTCTTTATGCATCTGTACCGAGCATGGCTTACATGTTTCAAGTCTTCTTATAAGTTCTTTACATAAAAGACGTTCTTTCAATCTTCATTTGGATTATTTGTCTCTTCCACAGTATTTTATCAAAATTTACTCATTATAATAATTGATTTTGCAAAAGCAAAAATTTTTTCCAATTTCAAGATAATTGGATCTCGTATCTACTACAAATATTTCTCTGAATTTGCACACATCATAAAATTTGATTTTACAGAAGCATCGTTACCAAAATTTTCAAGTATGCATAAACGACTGACTTGACCGGTGAAAAACATTGTCCATGGTCCAAGTATAAATATAAATATAGACTTATCTTTATGTTTATTCCCCCCAACATAAATTACTTAAAATATATCGTGAGTATTCAAGCGTTCGAACTTCGAACAAATATCAGAGATCTTAAAATTAAAGGTTGTTATTGTGAGCAACGTGAATGTTTTAAAGGGAAATGAAAAAAGGAACCTGTCAAATTCCCCTAAAAATGCTGTGACGAATAAGATTCAAATCAACAAAATCTTTCCTTATTCTAATTCATCAATCCGGAAAAAACTCTTCAAATTCTGATAAACGACGCGAGGGCAAAATGGTCAAATTCAGTCTTACGGATAGTTATATAGAAAAGATTAGATATATATCCTCCATCATCGTCTCATCATTTAAGACTCTTACCTTACTTATATAAACGATCATATACAAATCAGAATGTAAATAAAGAATATATAGAAGAAGTTAACATTTTTTTCAGCCATTTTTGTAGGCAAACCCACGAAGATAATGTTTCTTCAAGACGCCATTTTTATTATAATATAGTATAAATATATAATGATATGACAAATTGTAGCATAGCTTTAGTCACATATATCCACCATGCAAATTTACCTTCCGTTTGGTATGTCCTTCACATTTCTTTGATCGGAGAAATCATTTACCACTTTCAGCAGTAATTACCGATAAACTATATATTACCATACATTTCCAAGATTTCCTTTTTTGTATAGATTTTTTGGATGTTTCATTTCCTTTTTTTGAGAAATAATTTGTTGGGGGTACTTATTCACAGATCGAAATGATCTTTTGTTCAGGAGAGGTTGAAACGGTGAAAAAAGTACTGATCTTGAAATATGGACATGGGTTTCAAGAAAAGATTAATCTTTTCTTGAAACCCATGTCCATATTTCAAGATCAGTACTTTTTTCACCGTTTCAACCTCTCCTGAACAAAAGATCATTTCGATCTGTGAATAAGTACCCCCAACAAATTATTTCTCAAAAAAAGGAAATGAAACATCCAAAAAATCTATACAAAAAAGGAAATCTTGGAAATGTATGGTAATATATAGTTTATCGGTAATTACTGCTGAAAGTGGTAAATGATTTCTCCGATCAAAGAAATGTGAAGGACATACCAAACGGAAGGTAAATTTGCATGGTGGATATATGTGACTAAAGCTATGCTACAATTTGTCATATCATTATATATTTATACTATATTATAATAAAAATGGCGTCTTGAAGAAACATTATCTTCGTGGGTTTGCCTACAAAAATGGCTGAAAAAAATGTTAACTTCTTCTATATATTCTTTATTTACATTCTGATTTGTATATGATCGTTTATATAAGTAAGGTAAGAGTCTTAAATGATGAGACGATGATGGAGGATATATATCTAATCTTTTCTATATAACTATCCGTAAGACTGAATTTGACCATTTTGCCCTCGCGTCGTTTATCAGAATTTGAAGAGTTTTTTCCGGATTGATGAATTAGAATAAGGAAAGATTTTGTTGATTTGAATCTTATTCGTCACAGCATTTTTAGGGGAATTTGACAGGTTCCTTTTTTCATTTCCCTTTAAAACATTCACGTTGCTCACAATAACAACCTTTAATTTTAAGATCTCTGATATTTGTTCGAAGTTCGAACGCTTGAATACTCACGATATATTTTAAGTAATTTATGTTGGGGGGAATAAACATAAAGATAAGTCTATATTTATATTTATACTTGGACCATGGACAATGTTTTTCACCGGTCAAGTCAGTCGTTTATGCATACTTGAAAATTTTGGTAACGATGCTTCTGTAAAATCAAATTTTATGATGTGTGCAAATTCAGAGAAATATTTGTAGTAGATACGAGATCCAATTATCTTGAAATTGGAAAAAATTTTTGCTTTTGCAAAATCAATTATTATAATGAGTAAATTTTGATAAAATACTGTGGAAGAGACAAATAATCCAAATGAAGATTGAAAGAACGTCTTTTATGTAAAGAACTTATAAGAAGACTTGAAACATGTAAGCCATGCTCGGTACAGATGCATAAAGAAAAGATGGAAATGAAATCAATTAATTTATGGAATATGTGAGAATGAAATGATATAAACATTCATCTCCAATGTGATAGGATCGAATAAAAGATCGAAAAAAAAAGTTTAGAATGGGGTAAATAGACTCCTCACAAAATTTTGCTCATAAAAATGGTTTAAAACTGATCGGCGGAGTTATCAATTGATTAGCAGTTCTCAGTCTAAGACGATTTCTTGAACAACAAAAAAGTTTCAATTTATTTATGGAAGTTTGAAGAACAACTTCTACATCTCCTATTCTTAAAAAACTGGAAGGAATTCCATTAGAAGACTCTAAATATGATATGATGTATATTCTAAACCGATTAGTCAGAAAGTGTTTGAGCTGAACTCCTAGTTACTCTTTGATATGATAACGGAACACAGTCTTATCTTAAAAATATATTTATAAGGCTTTGAATGACTAAATAACGATATACAAGCCTAATCTGATTTCAGCTAAGGCTTTCAATCTAATAAGAATGTACATAGTGTTTTAATCATTGAATGCAAAAGTTATTTGAATCAAGATTCATAAGATACAGAGAGATCTTCGCATTCTTCGCTTCAAATATTCATTGCCTTCGGATTTAAAGGTAATAAATGTTATCAGTAGACTCAGTCGATGAGTCATCGCACGTTGCCTCTAAGTCATAACGAGAATTTAAAACTTCGTACTATATCCATATTGATGCATTAAATGTTCCTTATTTTTGCTTCAAACAGGCAATCCTTGTACACTAACAACTCTGATATATTCTGATTGTTTGTCCGAGTTGTTCAATGACTATAAATGAGATCATCAATTCAATGCCTCGAATTTAGCTATAATATAATATCATACAAAGTTCCAATCTGATCTTCTTAGCTCAACTATACTGTTCTTGTAACGTCCAAAAATCCATAAATCCACAAATGTAAAGTTTAAAGTTTCGAGGGATCTATCTGTAATTTTTATCGCCAATCAGTTGTCGTCTGTGATGTTTTTGTTTCAGCTTAAGAGCACGGTTGCGAGAGCTTCCCGATCGAATAAGACAAGCTCGGTTCGCCTCTAAACTGATTTTTTTCCCAACCGGTTCGGTCCATGTGTTGTTTTAAAAGTCGAGTAGCACTTTTAAGAATATTAGCACTTTTACAAAATCATGTTTTCGATCAAATTAACGTTGAAAATTTTGTATAAATACTTTCAAAAGCACCATTCACCTCATTCACAAAAACTTACGAAGAGGAAAACTTTTGAGAAGTGGTGCTCTGTGTGAAAAAAAAAACCGACCGAAGTTTTTAAAACTTTTCGAAGGGACCGATCGTGCTTGTGAGCTATTCAATCCAGATAAATCTCTGACAATTATCATTCTTTGTTAAGGCAAGTTAAATCTATTTCTTGCTGCACTTTGAAAGCATATATTGATTTCTCTTGCATGTTTATATGAGTTTTAAATGTTTGAGAAAACTTTTGAAGTTTTTCAAACACAGAGTTGAGTTTGTGATGATTTCTTGCGAAAGTATTGATTTGCTGGAGTTTTGATTCAGAAATGTTGTTCGAAAATGTTTTATGATGTTTGAGTCAAATTCTTCTTGAAATTTTGGGATGTTCTGCAAGTAGCTTACAAGAAGCTGACATGTTTTTGTTTCTGGAATGTTTCTCTAGATATTTTCGTTTGCTTCAGACTAAGGAAATTTTCTAAGCCGTTAATCATTATTGAGCTAAGTTCACGATCTGGTTATTTTCTCTAGCTGATTTTAAGTCGCCATCTGTTTCTTTCCTTGAGCTGTTCTGAACTCGTGATCTGATTTCATTGTTCGATTTGAGTTGACTTTGTTTGACCATCGTAATCAAGTTTGCTCGTATAAGTTGTGTTGACCTTTTCTAGTCTGAGTTGACCAAACAGCCTCTGATTTTCTATTCTGAGCTGGTTTACTCTCGCGATTTGTTCATACTCTCGCGATCTGTTCATACTCTGAGTCGGAGTGATACAGTAATTTCAAGTTTAATTCTTCGTTCCATTAACTTTGATTCAAAGGTACGACTCTAATGTTGTAACGCCTAGAATTTCCTAACTATGTAGAAATGAATGCATGACTAGGGGGAAAATATATTTTTATTACATGCCTTATTATATGATTTATTTATGATTTTATGCTGTTTGGTATGCATGTGCTATTTTTCAGCCTGCTTGAGCTACGGACGCGTGGACGAGATTAGGGTCGTCCGGAAAGAAAACTTTTCAAAGTCTATTTTCATTATATTTTAAAGGATAGATAGAATTTTTCTATTAGCAACTATGCACGTTTAAACACAATTTTTGTCCATTATATGTAAACACCAATTATGTAGCCAACTACTAAATTGTTCCCTCAATTATTCTTGTCCTACGTAACATTATTATTCAACACCTAAATGATTCCTTCAATTATTTTATCCTACAATACACAACATCTTTTGGCCTATTATATACAATTATTACAACCAACATGCACACACCCCATTATATATCAAACATTCACATGCAAAAGAAAAGGGAATCTTAGCCTTTATACACACACAATATACGTTTCTTTCTCCTTCACAAGCACACAAAGTTTCAAAACTTTCAGCCATTGTAGTAGCTTAGTGATCCAAATCCGGCGACGCCCCGATCTTGTGTCCACAACGCCGTACCTCGCCGATCTACGTTTTTCTTCAAACCAGGCATGTGATATCAATTCCCTTGCTCACCATTTAAATCATATTAACCTGTTTTGTGAAAATTATGTATGAATTATGTGTGTATTCCACGGATCTTTACAACCATGTTCACGGTTTATTCATATCTCATGCATGCTACTCACTGTTTTTGACATGTCTTGTTTTTTTTCCTCTTGAGGTTTCGGCCATGGTGATTTCCAGGGGTGATGACTCGATTATTAGAGGTTCCTAGGGGACTCATGTTGGTCTAGATTGGGGTAGGAAGGTGGCTAGACAGTCGTACGAACTGGATCAAGCCGTGGGAGTCGCGGTTGACGCACTGCGCAGTATGGTTGGTGCATCCACTTGCAATGACCAGATCTCCCTCGTTAGTCCACGGTTTGAGCCAAGGTCGGTCACGTTAGAACCGTTCTGGACCTGGGTATGGTCCAGTCGAAAGGGCTCCGGCAGTGGTGGCCGGAGATGGGAGAACGAATGCGAAAACCAGAAGGTGGTCGCGACGGCGCAGCATGGTCGGAGCATCCACTTGCAGCGACTAGTTCTCCCTAGTTAGCCCATGGTTTGGACCATGTTTGGTCTCGTTGGAACCGTCTGGACCTGGGGGTGGTCCATCCAGAAGGGTTCCGGCATTGGTGGCCGGAGCAGAGAGAACGGTCGTAAACTATGCCTGCTGGTCGCAGCGGCAGCTTGTAGGGAGTGTGGGATTTTGGTATAGAGTTTAAGTTGCTATGGTTCGGTTTAACTAAAATGGTTTTGACTGGTTCGGTTGTACCGGATTGGTTCTTTGAGTCCCGAGTCAAATGTTTTAAAAATCGATTTTTCGATAAGTCCAAATTGATTCTTAGAAGTCAAAACTGATTTTAATTAGTCCATTTGAGTCTTGATTTTGAGAAATGGGAAAAGTGGTGAACATTTGTTTCATCTGCCGAGTTTGGAGCAACGTTTGGTCTAGTAGTAGCGAGTCTGGCCCGGAATCACTCATTGACCGAAGTAGAAAAATGTAGAAGCCCGTAAATGTATAATTAATCATATATGTGGTATGCTATATACGTAAAAGTTTTAAAGAAAAGAATTAATTATACAATAACGGGCTAAGCTTTTAAATTTCATGATTTTAAGAAAATTCATGCATCATGAGATTTTATGAAATGATCAGGAATGTTTCTTTTAAGTTAAAAATCCGAGGAATTGAAGTGATGTGGCACGTCTATATGGGAGTTAACCGGGTATCCGGGCCCGGGGATCCCCTGTTTTCAGGATTTCAGGATTTCAGGTTTCAGGGCCTATGGATCCTCGAGTACTATCGGGGTGAAGTGGCATTTATGTTTTTTTTCAGGAGGTGTGACATATAGGGATCCCGAGATAAGGTCGGGTGAACCACACCGCCACGTACGTTGGTTACGACTGATCAGTCACACGTTGCTCACATCCACGGATATGACTCTTACGCTTTCTTTTCAGGATATGATATGCCATGCCTTATATGATATATGATATGTTATGTTATGATTGCAGGAAGAAATGTTTTAAGATCATGCACGCATGTATGTCTTTAACGTTATTTTCATTATAGTAGGTGTTTGCTTGTGATTTTATTAGTATGTACCTTGTTATGCATTACGATAGAGCATGCTGAGCCTCTAGGCTCACTAGGTTTAAATGGTGCAGGTGATGATCCTGTTGTTGAGTTCAGTCCTACTGGCGGTGATGACCTCTGAGCGCCTGTTGCAGCAGTGCCCCGTGACCGCGTTTTTATTTAGTTTGTCATGTTACAATTTCAGATACTAAATTTTAAATATGTTGGATTTTTAGTATGCTTTTACTCGAGGATTTTATTGTATTGGATGTTTTTAAGTTTCAAATATTCCTTTCTTTTACTTAAAGTGTTTTGACAAAATTATTTAGAAATGTTTTAGAAGGGAACGAGCCATTCGTTATATTTAAATTTTATGTTTCCGCAAATGTTTAAAAAAAAAAAAAATTTCTAGAGTCTGGTTCGTTTCAGTTATGCTCTGCTCTGTTCTGATTATGTTCTGCTCTGAATTCAGTCATATATATATATGTATAATTGTTATGCTCGAATGGTATCCCCCACTTGCTGAGTGTTTCCCCAAACACTCACCACTTACTTCTCCACCCAGATAAGAATGAAGAGCAGGTAGAAGAAGAAGAACAAGATCAGTTCTGGGGCTGGTGAAGATTCCGCTTTGTTGATGAAATTTAATTATTTTCGCTTCCGCAAATTTCTCTGATTTTCCGATGTAAAAACGATATTATTTTTTATATGTAATATACTGGTTTGAGCTACGCTATGATGACTTAATGTTTTACAATTTTTTTAATTGTTTAATATTGCCGATGTCATGAGTCTCGGTTTCGGGGCGTGACATTTTAGTGGTATCAGAGCTCACCAGGTGCATAATTCGGCTGGGAAACCAAATCTGAAATTTTCAAGGTTCAGAATGAATTTCAGATTTTGGCGAAAGACCAGTACTGCCCTCCGAAAACACGTTTTGCCATTTTTGGAAATATTTGAAAATGCAATAACTTTTTGTACAGGACTCCGATTTTAGTTCCCTCAACTGTTCTGAAATCCCTATGGTTAGTATTTTCTTTTTATGGATTAACCTCACAACTTTCTATTTTTGGAAATACCTTCGATTTTTAGGAAATGGCCCCATCTGCTCCCCATACTCGTGCTGCGGCTGCCCTCCGTATGAAACAGATTGCCCTCGATAACCAAGGCCGCACGATTAGGCGTCTTAGAGCCCAATTAGCCGGTGAGAGACGAGGATTGGCCACTACAAAGAAAGAACTTGAGGATACCCAAGTAGCACTAGAAGCCTCACACAAAGTCATCGCTGGACTTACTGAAATAGGCCTTAGCATGTTCAAAAAGATAGAAAAGATGAAAGTTAAGAAACAACAAGCTAAATCCAACCATGTCGAGTGCCATCAGAAGTTTCAGGCTCGTATCCAAGAAGCCGAAGACTCGATGCAAGCACAACACTTGATCATCGAGGCCCTGGTAGAGGAGAAGGATAGCCTACTCCAAACAATCCAAGGTCTCCAAGAAGCGAACCATGCGCCTGCTCCATTCGATGATAAATGGAAAGAGGAACCGAAAGAACAACCGGAAGAGGAAGAGATTGAGGATATTCCTTTGGGCGAGGGAGAGATAGATGATGAATATGAAATATTTTAGCTTTGTATTCAATTCATCTTTCTATTCGAATAAATTGCTTAGCCCTTCAAGATATCTTATTCTCGACCTTCCACATTTATACACCTTCATTCTTAGTAAAGATTTCCTATGGCAGAATATGGCAGGCGACCGAAGAAGCGATAGGAACAATGGAGGCGAAGGACCCTCAAACTCCGGAACTGGTCTTAGCAGAGAAGACCTGATGGAAATCGCCACGATAGTTGCCACGACGCTTCAAGGGTTGGTTAACACAAACCACAACCAAGCTCCTCCTCCTCCCCCTCCACCTCGTGGGACGAAGTTCTACTACGAGTCCCTCCACAAGAATAAAGCCCCCACCTTCGATGGGAGCCACGACCCCGAAGTTGCTCAGACCTGGATGAAGAACATCGAGAAGCAACTTCGACTCCTGGAGGTCCCAGACGCGGTCAAAGTGGATGTGGTAACACCACTCCTCGACAGTAAAGCTGGAAAATGGTGGGAACCAGTCGAGCCCACCATGACTGCCAATGGACAAGTTATTACGTGACAGAGGTTTCGAGAAGCATCTTGAAACGGTACTTTCCCATGGAAGTACGAATGCAAAGGCTCAGCGAGTTTGAGACCTTCACTCAGACTGCAGACATGTCGGTAGTATAGTATATCTCCAAGTTCAATTCATTGGGCACCTATGTCCCAACGATCATGGCGGATAATACTCTGAAGATGCACCGATACAAGAAGGGTCTGAATAGCCGTATCCAGTCAGCCCTCGCAGTTTACCAAGCCACGAGTCTTGAAGACTTAATTCGAGCTGCAATTCGAGCGAAAACTGACATAAAGAGACGGGAAGCTGACAACAAGAACAAGCGCCCCCTCAATGCTCAGACTTCGCACGGTGGGTCGAAGAACAAGCGGCCGAACTTCAACAACCGTGGCTCGGCACCTACGACGAATAACCAGACGTTGCCAACTTGCTCCTCCTGCGGCAAACGTCATAGTGGAGACTGTCGCAAGCAGAGCGGTGCATGCTTCAAGTATGGAAAGTTGGGCCACCGAATTGCGGATTGTCCGGAAAACCAAGGTCCAAAGGCTGGATCAAGCAATACGACTCCGAACAAGCCAAAGCCCCGAGAGAACAAGCCCAACGCTCGCGTGTTCGCAATGACACTGGAGCAAGCTGAAGACGCCAGTGACGTGGTGGCAGGTACCATTTCTATCAACAAGCTGTCTGCTTATGTGTTGTTTGATTGTGGTGCTACGCATTCATTCGTGTCTAGGAGATTTGCTAAGAAGTTAGGGTTAGAGCCTGAAATTCTATCTGAACCCTATAGAGTAGTAAATCCTACCAACGCTACCATTGAAACATATAAGACCCATCGAAACTACGATATTTCGATAAGCGGCCATTCATTCTCCGCAAACATGATACAACTCAACATGGTCGAGTTTGACGCCATATTAGGGATGGATTGGCTAGCTATTGTGGTGCTACGCATTCATTCGTGTCTAGGAGATTTGCTAAGAAGTTAGGGTTAGAGCCTGAAATTCTATCTGAACCCTATAGAGTAGTAAATCCTACCAACGCTACCATTGAAACATATAAGACCCATCGAAACTACGATATTTCGATAAGCGGCCATTCATTCTCCGCAAACATGATACAACTCAACATGGTCGAGTTTGACGCCATATTAGGGATGGATTGGCTAGCTAAGCACCATGCATTAGTGGATTGCCGAGGTAAGAGCGTGAAGCTCCAAACTCTCAATCAAGAAGAGCTGATATATCATGGTAAGAACAAGGAGAGAAAGTCCCTACTTTCTGCGGCCCAAGCATGGACAGCCATGAAGACCGGAGCAGAAGTTTTCTTGGCTATGATCCATGAAGTAAAAGAGGGAGACGAACTCAAGATAGAAGACATCCCAGTAGTGCAAGAGTTCACAGATGTATTTCCAGATGACTTACCTGGAAAGGTTCTTGACAGAGAGATTGAGTTCGAAATCAACTTAGTGCCAGGGTCGGCCCCAATATCCAAGGCACCCTATCGAATGGCACCTGCAGAACTCAAGGAGCTCAAGGAGCTCAAGGATCAACTACAGGAACTGCTAGACAAAAGCAGATCCGACCCAGTGTGTCACCTTGGGGATCTCCAGTCTTGTTCGTCAAGAAGAAGGATGGAACCATGAGATTGTCTATCGACTACAGAGAGTTGAACAAGATCACAATCAAGAACAAGTATCCTCTTCCAAGGATCGATGACCTCTTCGATCAACTCAAGGGAGCTACAACCTTCTCCAAGTTGGATTTGAGGTCGGGTTATCACCAGCTGAAGATCAAGGCTGAGGATGTTCTGAAAACTGCATTTAGAACAAGATATGGCCATTACGAATTCACGGTGATGCCATTTGGTCTTACCAATGCACCAGCGGCCTTCATGGACCTCATGAACCGTGTGTTCAGACCATTCCTCGACAAATTTGTGGTGGTGTTCATAGATGATATACTCGTGTATTCATCAAGTGAAGAAGACCACAAGGAACATCTCCGAATAACTCTCCAAACCCTACGAGAGAAACAACTGTACGCCAAATTCAAGAAATGAGAATTCTGGCTGAAGAGTGTGGCATTCCTAGGCCATATAATCTCCGAAGCAGGCGTATCAATGGATCCAAAGAAAGTAGAAGCCATCATGGACTGGCCTGCACCTAAGACGGTGACAGAAGTTAGAAGCTTTTTGGGATTGGCCGGCTATTATCGGAAGTTCGTAGAAGGCTTCTCCTCAATAGCCTTACCACTCACTAGACTCATCCAGAAGAACTCCAAGTTCAACTGGAGCGAAGAATGTGAGACAAGCTTCGAAACTCTGAAGACGAAGCTTGCATCTGCCCCTGTTCTGACGCTATCTGTAGGAGACAAATACTTTACCATCTACAGCGATGCATCGAAAGAAGGACTAGGGTGTGTGCTCATGCAAGATGGCAGAGTAATTGCATATGCATCAAGACAACTGAAGACGCATGAACGCAACTACCCAACCCACGATCTAGAACTAGCTGCGGTGGTTTTTGCCCTAAAGATTTGGCGACACTACCTTTATGGTGCAAAATGTGAAGTATTCACCGACCATCAGAGTCTCAAGTATATATTCACTCAGAAGGAATTGAACCTGAGGCAAAGACGATGGCTCGAGCTGTTAAAGGACTACGACTTAATGATCAACTACCACCCAGGAAAGGCAAATAAGGTGGCCGATGCGCTAAGTCGGAAGAATATGAACAAGGTAATGCTATCTTCAGTCTCAGCCCAACCATGCCTTAAAGAATTGATCAAACTAAAACAAGGTCAAGACCCCAGCTTGATGAGGCTGAAAGAACATATCAAGGAAAGGGAAGCGCCCGATTTCTAAACAGACCAAGATGGGATCCTTTGGATGAATGGACGACTATGTGTACCCGACGTCAATAACCTTCGTCAGGAAGTGATGTTTGAAGCACATAAGTCCAAATTCTCAATCCACCCGGGAAGTACAAAGATGTACAGAGATTTGAAAGAACACTTCTGGTGGAATGAGATGAAAAGAGATGTTGCCGATTTTGTTGCTAGATGCCACGTATGCCAACAAGTCAAGGCGGAACATCAAAGACCTGGAGGATTGTTACAAGCACTGGAAATTCCAGAATGGAAGTGGGAAAACATATCCATGGATTTTGTAGTAGGTCTACCAAAGACAAGACTAGGCCACGATAGAATATGGGTAATCGTGGATAGGTTAACAAAATCCGCGCATTTTCTGCCTGTCCGAATGAAGTACGGCTTGGATAAGCTCGCTTCGTTGTACATGGACAACATCGTTAGACTTCATGGAGTTCCGACCAGCATTCTATCAGATAGGGACCCAAGGTTCGTATCTCGTTTCTGGAAGAGCTTCCAAGAAGTTATGGGAAGTAAGGTCACTCTCAGTACGGCTTATCATCCACAGACCGACGGACAAACTGAGAGAACCATCCAGACCCTAGAAGACATGCTGCGGACTTGCAGATTAGACTTCGGTATCAATTGGAGCGAACATCTACCCCTAATAGAGTTCGTGTATAACAATAGCTACCACAGTAGCATAGGGATGGCACCATTCGAAGCCCTCTATGGACGAAAATGCCGATCGTCGTTGTATTGGGATGAAGTCGGAGAAAAGGCTATCACAGGACCCGAGCTCGTCCAAGAGACAGTGAAAAAGGTAGCCGTTATAAAGGAAAGACTGAAGGCAGCCCAGGATCGACAGAAAAGCTGGGCAGATCTAAAGAGAAGTCCCTTGGCCTTCGAGGTAGGTGAAAAAGTGTACCATAAGGTTTCACCAATGAAAGGAGTAATCCGATTTGATAAGGCCGGAAAATTGAATCCCCGGTATGTCGGACCATTCGAAATCTTAGAAAAAGTCTGAACACTTGCCTACAAACTAGCCTTACCGCCCAGTATGTCAAGAATCCACAATGTTTTCCATGTATCTCAACTAAGAAGATATGTCTCGGATTCTAACCACGTTCTGGATGAAGGGCCACTCCTTGTGGAAGGAAATCTAACCCAAGGACTGAACTATGAAGAAGTCCCGATTAGAATCGTGGACAAAAAGGACCAAGTACTCAGACGAAGAACGATTCTTTATGTCAGAGTCCAGTGGTCCAACCACACCGAGAGAGAAGCCACATGGGAGGTGGAAGAAAAGATGCTCAGCCAATATCCCTACCTTTTCGATAATCAGAGTAACCAAATTTTCGAGGACGAAACTTCATTTAAGGAAGGAGGGATGTGAAAACCCGAAAAAAAAAAAATTCTGGTCAAAACCAGATCTCTCCTGGTCAAACCAGATTTCTCCCGATCAAAACAGACCTCTCGCGGTCAACTCAAATTTTGTGGGAGAGATCTGGACTCGAGAGGCGCGCAGGGTCCGCAGCGTGTTTTTAGCAAAATGACAGCATTTAGACCAAGTGGAAACGACGTCGTTGTTGAGAGATCTGTTTTGGGCGCGCGGGCGAAAGAGAGATCTGTTTTGCACAAACGACGTCGTATGACTTATGCATGCGAAAACAGATCTCTCCCGTAATTGAGAGGTCTGATGCGCGAGCAAGAGATCTGATAGGCGTGGCGCGGGAAGGATGCGACGTCGTATCGATGGGATCCGATGTCTTGGCAGTGGTCGACGCGAATCAGACTTCTCCAACGAAAAATCAGATTTCACCATTTAAAGATTCAGATTCCTCGATGCGAATCCAGATTTTTGGTACAGGGAACTTCACCCGTAAAATTCAGAAGGATTTCTCACGCGTACAAGGCAGATTTCACGCTGTAACTGTCGACGTAGGGGATTAATGACCGATTTACTCACCCAAATCAATGAGTACGTTAAGGATTTCGTAACAGTCGATGTAATGGCCATAAAGATAGGGATTTAAGGGCTCTTAAATGACAGACGATTGATTCATCCCTCGACGCCTATAAATACAGACAGAACCTCAGAGTTTTCCTCACCATTCGAAATCCCTCAGTTAGAAAAGCAGCAAACTCACGCTGAAAACCTGCAGAAATTTTGCCAAATTCCATAGTCGAATTTCTGCACAAATTGAAAGCTACCGCCGTGCTCCAGATTTTTGCTACCAAACTTAGTGCACCAGAATTTTTGCAAGCAGACTTCGTTCAAAAGCATACCTTGCACCAACCGAAGCTGTGCCAGATTTGTTCCTGCACAACTCGTTTCAAGCTCCGTTTGCACTGATTTTTGCTATCGTAATATCGGTCTACGGAATATTCCGCACTCTGGGTTACTTGGTGTAACCACATGGCCTCGACCCCTTAGAGGAGTAAAATTAGGGACTGATCAGTAAACCATAGATACGAAGTATCATCAGTGCTACTGTCATGCTATGCTCTGTTATGTTATGCTCTGCTCTGTTATGCTCTGCTCTGTTCTGATTATGTTCTGCTCTGAATTCAGTCATATATATATATATATGTATAATTGTTATGCTCGAATGGTATCCCCCACTTACTGAGTGTTTTCCCAAACACTCATCCCTTACTTCTCCACCCAGATAAGAATGAAGAGCATGTAGAAAAAGAAGAACAAGATCAGTTTTGGGGCTGGTGAAGATTCCGCTTTGTTGATGAAATTTAATTATTTTCGCTTCTGCAAATTTCTCTGATTTTTCGATGTAAAAACGATATTATTTTTGATATGTAATAGACTGGTTTGAGCTACGCTATGATGGCTTAATGTTTTATAATTTTTTAAATTGTTTAATATTACCGATGTCATGAGTCTCGGTTTTGGGGCGTGACAGTTAGATTACGAAATTGTAAATGTTAGAAATTATGGGACAAAGAAGGGATTACATATGTCAGTTCATTAACTCTTTTTTAATTAATCACTTGTAAGAAAGATGGATGATTACATTACCTTACGCTGGATGAACTACATTAATTAATACATACATGTTATGGGTTAACACAAGTACATTTGTAACTGACAGTCAGTTACTACATCAGTGTACTGTTATAAAGAAGACATTGGTTCGTGAATAGATCGATACAACTTTTAACATTGCACTAGAACACATACTTGTTTCCGCAATCTATTCGTCATCACTAACAGCCATATCCTCAAGTATTTGTCCAATCTCCTCTACTACCTTCTTCATTCTGGCAGCATGGTTGTGTATCTCAACTGCTAAATCTCGTAACACCTTTACCAACTTCGGTGAATTCTTTGTGCGATGGGGTCTTGATGTAGAAGTCGTACTTGTTTTTTCACATTCACATTTTTTATGTACGCGTGTGGCATCCATTGCTTCCAAGTAGCAACTAAAAGCTTCTTCTACTTCTTTATTGGTATCATACCCTTTATAGCATGCTCCACGGAAACCACATACTTGTTTGCTAGCTTCAGACCATTTGTCGTACACACTGGGTTGTCGTCCAATAAAAAATACGTATGATTTCGGCTGCAATGCACCACATTAATTTAAAAAAGTTTTTGTTATTTGTTATCCCATCATGAAAACATATCACAAAGAAGTTCTGTAACATTTTTAAAGAGCAGTAATAGGAAGCATACATTATTCCTTTGGATATTACATATACATATTCAAACATTTACTTGAGGAAAAAATGTGACACAGTTACATACACGGGACATGTTAAAAACAGTAGTAGGAATTCAATGACAGATGGTCACCCTTTGCGAGAAACTGTAAAAGAGCACATATTTATACTCGCATATCAGCTTTCACAAAACAAATGGAAAAGGAAAGGTAAGAAATACACCATTGTGCACTTGGAATGAGGGGTAGTAACACGAGGAGTATGCCACGATTATTGTGTCACGGTTATTCTTCTGACCAAACTTCAGATCTGAAAGTATAATGTAAGCTTATCATACGAGACTAAACCTCGTTACAGATTGCCACGACATACCAACATTGATCTACAACAAACAGTCATAATATCAACAGTTATATGAGCTTCAATCTGAACATTTATGCATATTAATGAACGAATTGAGATGACTAAATATTGGAATTATTTATAATGACCAACACTGAGTGAAAATATAACCAGTTACAGACCTAAAGAAAAATCTCAAGTGGATTTGAGTTTCCACGCCGTGGCATGAAAATAATAAACCCAAATGAAATTTCATTTGCGTGGAGTTGAATTACAAAAAAATATATATATGTTTAAATCATAAGCAACGTAAAATAGTTGGCATGAAAAAAACTTTCTCAATAAAAAATGTGGTTTAGAAAGCAAAGAGGTATATTAATTGGAGGCATAGCTTTATTATCATGTGTAACACAATGCGTAAATTTGGCACTACTAAGCATACATGGCAAATTAAAAGGCTACATATGGGGGTAATAGTCTGTCAAATTTGAGAAATTACTTTCAAGAAAATATAAAATTGTGGCCAAATAATTTTTGTTGACCACCATGCAGCTATTTTTTCCAGAAGACAAGAGCACAGCTGATATCACCTGTTTGCCATCAAATGCTCTGATTTGTATCAAGACAATAAACTTCGTTCACAGAAGAAGCGGAGATTAACACGATGGCACTTAATACTCGACAAATGAACCAACAGTTTCCGAAAATGTAATAAATATCAATCTTTCACAAATGAGAAAAAGAAAGGAAAAAAACACAGGCGTCCAAAGCATTCTTTCATTTTCCGCACAGAAAGGGTCTCCAGGTCAAAACATGAAATCCTGAATAAGTCTACAATTAACTATTATAAGCGAAGCAAATCACAATAATATAGTGACGTATCTTTTCTCTAACGTTCCATCTACTGTCGGATCTGGGAAACAGACGTATTACGGTAGTCTCACAAAAGCGTGAGACTGGAAAAATTGAAGACGAATCAGTATGAGATAGCATGTGAAAAATATGAACACAACCTACACTGACCTGAATACGACAGTATCGACGTGAACTAAACCAAAAACAAACCTGAAATTCGAAGAACCAGCTGCTCCGACAAATCATGTACATCATTTCCGTGGGGACGAGATTTAACCGTAGATCCGTCTACTCACTGCTGGATCTGTTAATTATTCTCGCTAAATCAGAGCTTCGAAACTCTCCAAAGCCGTGAAGGGACGTAGGAGAGACGGGCGTGATTTTGGAAATCCCAGCTGCAATCTCGACAACACCGTTGAATCCCAGCTGCAAGCTGCAATCTAATTTATGTTAGAAGGGTAATTTGGTAAAAGATTCAGATGAACTAGATTTTATCTATCCATTTAAAATCGAACCAAACACAAGTCTACAAATCTCAAATATTAAATATCACACTTATATTTTTAATCATTCAAGTTATCTATCACATCCTAGCTACCAAGCGTAGCCTTATAGATTAATGGACTTTGTAAAACTACATATATAATAAGTAAAATTAGTAATCTATTATTTTATTAGTTTTTATTTTTCTTGATAATGATTTAGTCGTTGGACTTCATCTCCAACTTTTACAACACATTTAAAAGATATCGTGATTGGGGTTAATTCGCCTCAAATCGCTGAATCCAAACATAAAATTACTTTCAGTTTCTGTAAAAAAAAAAAAAGGTGTTTGCATTCCATGATCATAGAAAAAATGTGTTGGACTCCTGATACCACATGTTTCTATCCGATAAAAATTGATACAAATTATTGAAAATGAAGTACATAATATATGATATTCGAGTAACAAATATTTTTAAACCCGGTATTAATATATGAATTTTTAGTATAAAAGATGCATACGTTGTCTTGGTATTAATAATAAAATTGTTTTTCTATTTAGTGATAATCGTTATAAAATATTTGAAATATGGTTTTAATATATGATAATTGAGTATTAACTATTCCATATCGGTACTGAAATATGATATTTTAGTATACAAATATCTGTAGCAAATATTGATTGTAAAAGATTGTTCTAATTTTATACTCAATATCTTATTTTTAGTACTCAATCTAAAATTATTGTACTCAAATATCATATAATAATACTCCGTTTTTAATATTTTGTACATATTTTTATCTGTGAAATATATTGGGTACAACATGTTTCTATCCGATAAAATTTGGGTACAAATTATTGAAAATGAAGTACATAATATATGATATTTGAGTACCAACCGTTTCAAATTCGGTACTAATATATGAATTTTGAGTATAAAATATATATATATATACAATTTGTATTGGTATTAATGATAAAATTGTTTGTTATTCAATGATAATCAGTACAAAAATTTGAAATATGGCATTAATATACGATAATTGAGTACAAACAATTTCGTATTTACTGAAATATGATATTTGAGTATACAAATATATGTAGCAAATGCTGATTGTAATGCTGTTCCAATTATATATTCAATATCTTATTTTTCGAGTTGAAAATCTAAAATTATTTGTACTCAAATATCATATAATAATATTCTATTTATAACATTTTATATCTATTTTATTTGTAAAACAAAGGGGGACTTTGGTAGCAAGAAATATTTTCTTTATATCACATAATGTGACAAATTTTTTTCAAATTTACCCCCCATTCGATAAGCATCACTAATGAGATACTAGCGACAAAATATCTGTCAACTCATGAAGACAAGGTTTTACGTGGAAATCTGTATCACGACACATATTCAGTCGTCGCCTTCCCCGTAAATCACTAGCAAAAAGATCATTCCTCTGCCCTTTTTAATTGAGGAGAAATATATATATATATATAATATACGCATGAATGTATGAAAAGGGCATATCATATTGTGCATCAACTGCACTACTTGCAAGTAGGCTATTGAAAATGAACTTGCAAGTAGGCTATTAAAAATGAACTTGCAAGTAGGCATGTGAAGGGCCTTTTGTAGCCGCGAAACGTGGGATCCAATTGAAAAGGAACAATAATATATCAAATCTAGATTAAATATATCAAATCGCATAGACAAGACCAAAATAAAAGGGATATGGAATGATATAATGAAGGAGAGTCATCGGAGTAGGCTTTAGTTCGTCTTCTTTTAGAGTATTGAAAGTTTTTTTCTCTTACTTATTAAAATTATGTTTTAGTTTTATAAAGTATGTGTTTGGCTGGTTTTTAGCTCTATTTCATCTTGAGTATTGTCGTGATATCGAAAAATATTGATATGATACTCGAATATGTTGACATAGATGAAAAAAATTGACGATGTGTCCAATGTCACACCAGCACTCTAATCGTTAATTTTTTTTTTGTTATAATGTCATATTTTATAAATATTTTCTGATGTCATATTAACACTCTGATAAATATAACTAAATTGAATCAATATAAAGATATATGAATAAAATACAATTTGATAAGTTAGAAACTAAAACAATTATAATTTAGAGAACTAAATTGAGTATTATCTCACGGTAGAGGAACATGGAGTTGCAAGTCTTTAATTTGAGTGCATAGAATTTTCAGGTGCTTAGTTACACACACGGTCGGGGGCTGGATTTTTTTTTTTTTTTACATGAAATTATGTATATATATTATATATATATATATGGGCTTTTAGCAATCAGTTTGGGCTAAAGTCCAGATAGCCTTCATTTTGTTTCGTCCCTGGTCAAGTATACATAATATGTTAGGAACGAAAAACGGAAAATAAATGCAAGCGAGCGCTGTTAAAAAAATTAAAATTTTGCGCTACTATTATGAGGTGCAATACATCGGGTTCTTGAACATAAAATGGAACACCGGAGACAGATCTGGTATGTAATAAAAACATGCGGAAAACATCATAAATGATTCCTAATATTTTAAAACGATGCAAAAAGATTTCTGTTACACAGAAATCTGCTACTGTGCAAGTGTGCATTCGAATGTGTTATGCGTGCTAAGTAAAAGCGTATGCAGAACTGTAAATCGTAAAGAATACAAACAGTGCGATTTGTTTATGGAAGTTCGGACTTCAATGTCCTACGTCTCCCCTTCTTCCTCCTCGTAAGTTTCCACTAGAAGATTTGATGAAAGTAGGCCTTGTACAAACACCCGATCCCGCAACCAGCAGCTACGAGAACTCCTAAACTCCACCAGCCCTCAGCTGTCACTCACTTGTTTTACGCCTATGTGAGAAAGGCTACAAACACAGAGTTTAACGCCGTCGTGCTTGGACGTGATCTAATTGTTTGGGTTTGAGATTCATTCACTATACAATTTCGCCCAACTCTCATGAATGTGAATGAATCTCTGTGTGTGTGAGATTTACAGTGTAAGCACAACTCTCGTAAAAATTAAATCTCACACACTAGGAAAATGCTCTACAAAAGCTGATTGAGACTCAGCAGTAGACACTCGTTATGCTCTCCTCTCTAATGGCGGTCTACTGCTTCGTCTTCAATTTTCTTCCCTCTGTATTTTGCACTCTGTCAAAAATCCGTCAAAATCAATTTCTTCAATAGTGCTTCTTGTATATATATTTGCTTCCCCAAATATGGCCGTTAGATTAATTCCAATTCATCTCTGCGCTGTTATGGCTAATTTGTCTTCTTTCCAAGTTGGTACAATCATCCTCTGTACATTGTACTATTTCCCAGAATAGTACTAATTTTGTCCCATTGGTTGAAGGCATTAGTACGACTTAATTTCAGCCACAGATTCCTTTTCTTTTAAATGGTTGATAGCGTCCTGGCAGCTGAATTGCTTGTAAACGTTGCTGAATAACGTTGCTGAATTCTGTTGTGAACGTTGCTGAATTCTGCCTGTCAACGTTGCTTAATTCTGCTTGTTAACGTTGCTGAAAATTACTGTTAACGTTGCTGATTCTGCTGACGTCATTGTTGCTGAATTCTGCTGCAAGTTGCTGATTCTGCTGACGTCATCATTGCTGAATTCTGCTGACGTCATCGTTGCTGAATTCTGCTGCAAGTTGTTGATTCTGCTGACGGTCATTATTGCTGAATTCTGCTGACGTCATCGTTGCTGAATTCTGCTGCAAGTTGCTGATTCTGCTGACGTCATCATTGCTGAATTCTGCTGATGTCATGGTTGCTGAATTCTACTTCTTCAACAATTCAGCAACTTTCAACTCCTCTTTCGCGTACACGATTTCAACAGTTCTCTTTCAGATTCTTACTGTTCATATCTCTTCCATATTCTTTTCTTCTTACATAATTTCTGCACACTACGTAAATCAATTAGAAACACAATAACATGTTTTGTGTAATTCAAAACTTAATTAGGATCTGTTTACACAGATCCATCATCATATTAAGTTTAAAATAAAAAGATCCGAACAAAATGTCACTGAAATCTGAACTAAACAATATATATATATACCCAACAACTGAAACAGGTTGATGTCACGTATATAGATGGAGGTGTCATTGGGGATGTTGGTGGGAGACTGAGAGGTTATCAAATCCATATATATAATATACATAATTTGGATAAATTTATTTCTAATATCATTAAAGAAAACAAGCTTATTTCGCAATTAGTTAACTTCTGATAAATTGAGTCATGATGCTATATATATATATGTATATACTTTGGATAAATTTATTTATAATATCATTACAAAAAGATTATTTCGCAATTAGTTAATTTCTGATAAATTAAGTCATGATGCTTAAACACGATTGCTTTTTTTTTTTTTAAAAAAGTGAACATTTAGGAAAAATGAATAAATCTGCCAAAACAGGAAAAAAATAACTAGAACTTCATTTGATAATATAGAGAATCTAATCTCAAATATTAGAGGCTTTTTGTGACGTGTAGAAATAACATGAAGTCCAATGGGCTTTCAGTTGTAAAGACCCAATTGTATAAGTTCAAACAATTAGGGCTTTCCGTCGTACAAACAGGTTTACTCAATCGCCCTCGTCTTCCTTTTGCTCATCTCGTAGCTCCGCCGCTTCTGCTCCTCCGCCGCCGCCGACATCAACAAACGAATCCATCGCAAAATGCATGTGTTTATATATATACATATATGCATAATTGAATCATCGGTATGTATAATGGAAGGAATTGGTCGCACAGTACTGAGGCGCTGCGCAAATCAAATTTCGCAGAAGCCTAATATCAAGTGCGAAATTGACGTCTCGGGATCCGCTTTGCAGCTTTAATCAACAATGTGATATTTCCGCTGCCTGTAATGCCCGAACATTTATTTCTTTCCTTTTCTTTTCTCTTCTTTTTTTTCTTCTCATTTTTTTATCTTATTTCTTTAGGTTTGATTTGTTCCCTCTGCACCAAGTGAACTACCAAAAAATCTCATCTTTAGTCTACGATACAGATGTTGAATTTAAAAATTCGGAAGATTTGGGTAAAATGGGATCAGATCTATTCTAATTCGATAAGAGGAAGTCAAGATATTTGGATCTAGAAAAAATAACTCCACCATAAATAATTCGATCGAATGATTAAAGAACATGATCCAGGGTTTTCCACTACGTAAGACCGTCAGGTCAGGGGATCGGGGTTGTCCTCGAGGATTAAGTAAATGAAAGCTGTTGAAGCTAAACTATGATTTAACTGTTTGGACAAGTCGTCTACAGTGATCGGGGTTGTCCTCGAGGATTAAGTAAATGAAAGCTGTTGAAGCTAAACTATGATTTAACTATTTGGACAAGTCGTCTACAGTGAGATATCATCAGGTCTGGTCTTGGCATAATATAGCTAGAGTAATATGAGAGTACAAGTTGGGAGCTTTGTTCTTAGGAATGAGCTGGATGTTTTTCTGTCAATGATCTGTAACAACAGATATTGGTTGGGGGGCGTTCAGAGTTATCCAATTAAGGTCCTCTGGTGATTAATTTAGTTCGAGTGATCGAGATAAAGTAAGAGTATATGGTGCAGAGAATGTATGGGAATATTGAATGAATGCAAATCGAGAAATATCCGATTTATAGAAAGGGTTAGGCGGTTGTGTGTATGTTACCTTGACAATCATGAGTCGGAATGAGCTTTGCAGAAGTTGCATGCATGCTACAAGAATGATCATACGCAGATATGAGTCTTTGCAGACTTTGTTAGAGCTAATCATGTGTTAGGCCAGTTGGTCAAGTGGTTGTATTGGGACATTTACCAATATCATACCTCTTAACTCGAGGTCACCGTCGTTAAGCCGAACGGTGAAAACTCGTCATGTTTCGAGTCCCGAGGCATCCTTTAAGTAATCCGCATGATGAGTCATGGGTAACTCGAGAAATATCACGAGGGGCGTGTTTACCAAAACTAATAGGATCTGTTCGGACATTTGTCCTGACATCTTTCCACAATGTGAGAGCTTGAGGATGCTCATGTCTCGGGTCCAAAGATGATTAATAATTGTGATATCAAACTTGACTCAATCATTAAAGAGATCGACCCAAGGCTAAATATTAGATCCAATGATAAAAAGTTAATCTAACAATGATGAAAGCTTGATCCAAATTACCATAATGTCGATCTATGTCCAAAAACTTAATCAAAATTATCAAAATCTCGACCCAAAATTGTTTTTATATTTTTTATATTAGTTATATTAAATATTAAATATTCTAATTTATACGGGTACCTGTGGGACTAAACGCTTATGGCATAATCATAAAATTTTTACGAAAATATACAAATGATAAATAAATTGACAAGCCGCGTGTTTATTATTGGTAATAACATTTTCCTTTTACAACTACGACAAAATTACAGACAAGAAATACAGCCATATATCACAAAAATAGGTAGACCCGGTCACGGGCCGGTGCTGGCCGGTTCCGGGTCCGTAAAACCTGGAACCGGAATCGGAACCGTGAGAATCGGTTCCGGTCTGGGTCTGGAATCGGCGGTTCCGGGCCGATTCTGGTCCGTTTCAGGTTTTTTTTTCTTTTTTTCGAAATTCGTGTGAATTAAAAAAAATAGAAAAATTTAAATTAGACTTTTTAAACGAAAAAAATGAAATTAATTTAATTTTTTTTCTTTTTTAAAATTTGATTTTTGAAATTCAAATTTTGAATTTAATTTTGTTATTTCAATTTGAATTTTAATTAATTATAATTTTAATTTAAATTTTTGAAATTTGAATTCGAATTTTAATTTGTGTTTGAATTTGAATTTGAATTTAAAAAAAATAATAATTGAGATTTGAATTTGAAATTTGAAATGTAAATCATTTGAAAAAATAAATGTAATTGAATAACAATACAAATAAGTTAAAATTACAATAGAAAGTAAAAGACGAATTATATTGGAAAATTGATCACTTGTGCCTCCTCCAGTTGTTGTTCCAGAAGTGCCCTCGGTGTCTTCGTCGTCATTTGTCTCGTTTTGGCTATCTTGTGTTCTTGAGGAAGCTCTCGACGTGTTTCCTCCCATGCTAAATGCTTGCTCCACTGCAACCGTTGAAACAGGACAAGCAAAAATCTCCTTTGTCATTAAAGACAAATGGGGATATACTTGTTTCTTTTGAGCCCACCATCTCAGTATGTCGAAAGTGTCATCGTCGTCTGTAGCACTAAAGTCAAAAGTAGTAGTTAAATAATTCTCAAGTTCCAGATTGGAACTTGAGGATCCTCGAGGACGTTTCGTCCGGTCACGAATTAAATTTTTGAGCCTTGGATAGTCGCGATGTGATGCTACTAGAGGTGGTGTGTTGTTGTGTTTGTGTAGCAACTTGTGAACCATATTTTTCATTATATTCAGTATAAATTTCAGTTAAACTATGTCTAACACTCGAAATAATAATGGAAGAAGAAGGGCAAGCGTCAGTAATTGGATCCAAGGAATCATAGTACAATGTAAGCAATTCACCTAAACCATCTAATTTAAGTTTAGGATCTAAAACTATAGCACATAAAAATATATCATGAATATTTAAAAATATTTTTCCCATTTTGTTTTCATACAAATAATGCATTCAATTAATGGGGGCTCATTAGAAGTTAAATGTTCGCAAAAAATACATGCAACATTGCAAAGATGTGTTACAACTAAATGACATGTAGGATAATAAACACCAGAAAATTGATCAGTGGCATCGCTAAAGACTTTAAAATTTCACATATTGTTGTGCAAATATTTCATTGGTTTGAAAATAAATAAAGACTAGAAGATTGAACAACTTGGCCAAAAAAATCCACATAATAAATCTTTATATTCAAAAGTAGACAACAAAAGTTTGTATGTTGAGTTCCAACGTGTCGGAACATCGCGTGCAAATCGTTTCGCCATCATGCCATTTAATTTACAAAATTTACCTCATTGTTTCATAACTTGGGGATGTGTCCACAGATAATGTATTGCAGTTCTAATTGGTTTAATATAAGTTTCTAAACTTCTAAGTCCATCTTGTACACACAAGTTAAAAATATGACATGTGCATCTAATATGAAAGAATTTACCACCTATCGATGGTTGACACATTCTTATTAATTCATCAATACTACACGTGTTGGCACTTGCATTATCAAAAGAAATTGAAAAAATTTGGAAGTTAAACCATATTCTTCTAAAATAATAAACATCAGATGAGAAATATTTTGTGCAGTGTGTGGATCATTGAAACAACGATATGCAAGCAAACGTTTTTGTATGTTCCATGCATTATCAATCCAGTGACAA
>KV019592.1:66216-113419 GCA_001598015.1 Dorcoceras hygrometricum | reverse complement strand
GGGAAGTGGGGTTTTTAGAGTAAATTTTTTTTTTTTTTTTTTTTTTATTTCCCCACCGGTAGACCCGGGGGGTGGGCCCCGCCGGGTCGACCGTTATGAACGTTTTTCAATTTTTTTATGTAACGGTCGGCCCGCAGTGTCGGCCCGCCGGGTCCGACCCGGCCCGGACCGGCGTGTCGAACGATACCTTCAGATTTCGAATTTTTTTTTAAATTTGGCCGACCGGCCGGGCCGGTTCCAGGTTCGACCCGGCGGGTCGCCGGATCGAACATATTGTAAACCGAAATCGGCCCGTTTACATACGGGTGGTCAACGGGTCGAAACCGGCCCGTTGACCACGGGCCGGTTCCGGGTCGGGTCACGGTTCGATCCGTACCGTGGCCGCGTGTCTAAAAATAGGTGCCTGAAAAGAAAAGAAAATGACGTCAGATAAATCGTGTGAAATACATTAAAAGAGAGAGAGAGAAAGACGAACCCAAATCCAAAATCAATACAAAGTCCTTTTGAGTCTTGTGGAGATTAAGAAGAAACTCCCCACTTCCCCATGTTACATCAAGAAAGAGGGTTTCATAGCTCCAAGTGTACAGATTAGTTGATAAGATTTGGGGTGATATAGGAATAACTTTTTCGATTTTACTGGTTCGATTCTCGTGTGAAGCATATTCGCCATTGAAATATTATGGGGGTATGCTCTGGGAATTAGTCCGTTACATGGGTCATCTCTCACCACATGTATGGGTCAGGAGCCTCTGACCTATATAGGGATTAGCCCATTAACGAGTTAACTTAAAAAAAAAGATTTCAATTTAAGTAGATTACTATATGGAATTTTTTACACAAAGAAACAACTTCAAACATTTGAAATGATATTATCCACGCTTATTCTCATGAAGATATGAATATGCATTTCTACAATAATATTGAATCACGTATTCCCATTATTTGTAACTTTTACATATATTTTTCTATTTTTTAATACTAGGATAGTAAGTACTTGAATTTAATTTATTTAAATAGTAAAATTTTTATACATGATATGAATTATAATACATAATTTAAATAAATTCATAAATAGAATTATTATTTAGTAATAATATAATAATACAATTGTACTTTCCATCTGTGTTTTGGTGAATGAAACGTGTTGTGGTTATCTCCACGTAACTTACTTGCCCACACAGCCTGGCTTCATGAACCGTTCATTTATAACCAAATAAATTTTCTTGCACAACTCGATCAAAATAACGTAGGTACTGGCCCCGCCAACGTAAAAATTGTCGAATATACTAGCTGAAATATTCAACCTTCGACTTTTTTTTTTTTAAAAAAAATTTACATTTAATACTACTATTTCAGTTATGAGACTAATTTTGTGCATGAGAATCATCGTCTAGAAATTAAAAATAATATCAATCTGATTCCCAAAAAAACCAAAAGAAATATCGTTATGTACCAAAGAAAATAATAAAATATCGTGATACTGACGACATTTAATTAATTCTCAGAGGTATGTACCTAATCACATGACACGATTTCTTTTCCTAAAGGGATCAATGATAAGAATTAAATACGTAATTTAAACGAAATAAATTGTCACATATAAATAAATTCAATTTGAGACTAGGAAAAAAGATCGCATGTGCAATGAATCGACACAATTTTTACTTTTACTCTAAAAACTCACACTAGTTTAAGAATTAAATACGGAATTTAAAGGAAATAAATTGTCACATTTAAATTCAATTTTTGAGACTGGGAAAAAAGATCGCATGTGCAATGAATCATCGCAATTTTTACTTTTACTCTAAAAACTCACACTATTTAAAGATAGAGATTGTAACAATGTATTTAATTTCGTAGCTCGAGATTGTGACTACTCAAGATGTAGTGTTTACGTAGATGGGAAAAAAATAAGTTCGACTATTACATGACGATGTCCGGCGCTACACATCAATGCCGATAATCGTGTGCGTGTGTATATACAACATTATATTATTTTTCAGATATTTAAAATTTTAAAAATATGTAAGAATCATGTTATCTCATTGTAGCTTTATAATAAGACTACGAAAGAGAACAAAATAACTAAATCAAAATTAATATAGGAAAGAAAATAATGCAGCATAATTAACATTACAAAAAAGAATCTTTCTATATAAAATGGTACTCTAACAATTAAGAGATATATGTTGGAATTTAAACCAAATAATAAACATCTATTTCTAAGATTTGCAGGTATTAAATTTTCACTTGTTCTAATTTTAAAGTTTAACATTTAAGTGATTTTTTTTTCACATTAATACATTGGGTGCTGGATATATATTGTTAGAGTAAGTGCTCGGCTATCCAACTGTTGGTAGTGGGCTTTGTTGGTCTACTGTAAAAACGATGTATATTCATATAATTTACATTAACATGTCATTCTTTATCTTTGCTTTATTGCATAAACTTTTTGGATAAATACATTGAATGCATTATAGTTATGTTAGATGTGATAGTAGATTTGATGGCTATCATGAAACACATCTGATAGTCACTGTACGATCTAAACTAGTTTCTAGTCTATTGGACTGTCCAGAAGAGGACAGGGACCGTCCGAACTTGAAACTAGCATCTGAGATACAAAGTATCATGTTTTATTGGTAGGGAACATAGAGATGTTCTGAGCATGCAGATAGATACTAACCTGGTGATCTATCGAACTGCCTTCGTTCAGACTTTTCAATTGATCATCTTTTGTCAAGTCGATTAAGTCCTAGGTCTTAGTTGTACAGATTAGTCCTCATTTCTGGAAACATCATTGAAAATGTACATGCTAGTTGCCTCACCTTGACTCGTTTACCGACTCCATGAGGGTCACCAGGTGCCGAGGTTGGGTGAGGTCATGACGCATGTAGGACTCGATGCTTTGTTTTCGAGGATTCACCAATCGCCTTGGTGCGAAGATATCTTATGCTATCTGAGTAGATAATAGTTTGACAAATCTCTGGTCAAAGTACTAGATGTGCTTTAGGTAAATGGATTTATCTAGTAGCACATGCGATGCCACTATTTGATTTCCAAGATGTATGCATTGTTATCGAATCTCTAGCGACTCTCGATTTATCAATGATCGTTGATTCAATCGGGATATTTGAGTTGCAAAGACCGTATTGTACGCTAACCATGACCAACTGATTCTTGCAGATACTATCAGTGATACATAGGAGATCATGGGACGATGTTGCTAGACGCTTTACCATGATCCGATGGGTAAGTCCGAAAATATATTTTCTAGTCACAAGAAGTTGTGAGCGTATCCCTGAACCATTGAGGGTCACACAAGTACTGGTTTCTCAATTCTCGTACGAAAATGATACTCAAAGTGTTTAATATAGTAGGAGGAATGTTGAGATTATAACTCCCAAAATTAACTTGGTTTAAGCCCATGAAACATCGATAAATAGTGGCCATGTGGTGTCATTTTATTGATACCAAGTTGTGTTGACAACTCTCATTTCCTCTCTACTCTCGGCCTCCTCCCGTCGTCGTCGCCATCACAGATCCCCGTTCCGGCAGTCTTGCGAGGAGATTCCATCCATAGAAATTTTGCTGGTTTTCTAGTACAAACCAGCAAAAGAGTTGAGATACAGGTTGTGGACCGGATTAGATGATTAGAGTTGTTCAACTGTAGGCTATCTCCCTTTGCGGAATAGTTGAAGCCGGACGTCAAGTCGCCAAAGGTAAATATTTTAAACATCATATGCATGTGTAGCATTGATTTTATTCGCGTATGATCGTTCCGGGGCACGAAATTTTAAACTTCCTCTGCGTGCCGGGAGCGGGATCCGGATCCGTCGCTGCGCCAATATATATATATATATATATATATATATATATATATATATATATATATATATATATATATATATATATATATATATATATATATATATATATATATATATATATATATATATATATATATATATATATATATATATATATATATATATATATATATATATATATATATATATATATATATATATATATATATATATATATATATATATATATATATATATATATATATATATATATATATATATATATATATATATATATATATATATATATATATATATATATATATATATATATATATATATATATATATATATATATATATATATATATATATATATATATATATATATATATATATATATATATATATATATATATATATATATATATATATATAAATTGCCTACTATATTTACTATATAAACTAGTCTTTTTGGTTTGTGTACCTATATATAGCTATATATCAAAACGTGTTGTGATCTTTTTTGGTTATCTCAATTTCTTGGTTCACTTGCAATTTCCTATATGATTTCTCGCACATTACAAATTTTTAATTGATATTTATTTAAAAAATTTTATTCTTTTTATGTCTGGTTTGATATTGTATCTATTCTTTACGGAAGTGTGCACATGCAACTGTATATACAATAGTCAACATAACATAGAAAATAACTAAATTGTAAGAAAACAAAATAACATATTAAAATTGAAATTTGAAATTTGATAAGTTAGATGACTCTAATCCTAAAGGGAGGAAAAAAGAGGACTGAATTTGTCCATTTGCATGCATTATGATTAAGTTTGTATACATCTAGTTTTATCTATTTTGAATATGTAGTTTGTTTTTCCCTAGGATTTTGTATATAGTTTAATCTTGGTCTATTGAAATTTATGAAGTGATAAAAATAAAATATAGTTAATCACTGATATGTTTCAACCATTATTGTTATGATCAAACATTTACCAGTATACTAAAAGTTATAGATGTTAGTCAATGTATAACTTTATTTATTTATATATTATTGGCAGCGTATATAGTGTATCTATCGGGTGCGTTAGGATCAGGCTGTTGGGGGCCATGAGTTCGTGGATGTGCATGTGTAATTGTTGTTACTGTCTCATACCTCTTAAGAACTAGTCTAATCATTGCTCTACCGTCGGTGATATCCTCAACATGGATAGTATTATCATTTTAGATCTGGCGCTATCACCTAGTCAACCTGATCAATATTTTAAAGATCAGTCTTATCCTTTCTCTACCGTCCGTACTATCCCCAACAAGGATCATATTACCCTTTAAGATTTGGTGCTATCATCTAGCCAATCAAATCAAACGTTATAAGGTTAATAGTTTGTACGCATGAGAGTTTTTTTCAGTAAGACACCCATCTCAATACTACTATCATACATGCACGCTTAACTCAACAATCCCTTCAAGAAGTATACAAATATGCTTTTTGAGAGACTCGAACTTTGACATCGCTCTCATACCAATTGTTAGGATCAAACGCTTACTATTAGGCCAAAAACTGTACCGTTAGTCAATGTACAACTTTATTTTTCTATAATGTGGTAGCACGGAGTGCATATATTATGTACATAGGGTCGGCTTGTTATGCCCATTAGTCCGGGATGTTCGTGTTTAACTGATGACGCCATCTCATTTTCTTTAGAGATTAATATTACCCTTTCCCTACCGCTGACTCTATATCCAGCAGATATCTGATATCACTCGTTTACGGTCCACTTAGCCAATCATATCAAACGACGTAACGTCAGCAGTTTGATGTAGGAGAGATTATCAGAAGATCATTTATCTCAGTATTATTCTCACACAAACACGCTTAACTTAACAGTTATTTTCAAGCAATTATATAGAAATTATGTTCAAGCAATTATATAGAAATTATGTTCAAGCAATATATACGACAATTATTTTCAAGCAATATATACCTTCATGATTCCAGATTTTAAAACCAGTCTTAAGATAATTTATTATTAAATTGATGGTTGCAGGTGGGCCTTGAAAAGTCATACAAGGGGGACCTTAGGCGAATTTTGTCACGACTCACGATACACTAACGTCATTTGAAAAGGGACGAAAAATAAATGCAATTGGTCCTCCTCACTCTCAATTATTCCCGATTTAATACCATGGTACCCAAAACGCATGCCATTTATTGGTTCACATTTAACTACACTGGATTCTCACTTGTGAGAGTTGCTTCAACAATGAAGTCACTAATAAATCTGGTAGAATTAATTAAGTTTGGTACTACGATATACCGTATCTCGGCACCCGAGTACATAAGCCCTAAGTTTATCTACCGGCTACACCTTGATCTACCCGGGGCCTACACGTCGGCCCTCGAGCACCCAAGGTGCATACATCCCTCGAGCCGACGGCTTCCATCACACTTATCAATTAGCCTGGGGAGTGATCCTCTCATACGATTGCATCGATCAAGCCGACAAATATGCTTTATGTGTAAAAGATGCTTGAATGATGCAAGACGTATCCCATCCAATCGCATCATATATCGGATGAGCCGCTCACATTAATGCGTCTAGCCTCCTATAAAAACCCAGGTACGTCCAGTAAAGAGACACTTCATCCTTAATTCACATATGTCTATACATTCTTCTGTCTCTCGCTTCTCAACATCTTAACTGATTTAAGCATCGGATGAGCTTCGCCGGAGACATCTCCTACGCCCTCTGACATTTTGCTGTTGCGTGCGGACTGCGCTTGAAGACCATAATATCACAAAGAGACTTGCTCGTTAACCTTAGGTGGATAATAGAATTTTCGGGTTGGGACCCGAAGATGTTTTAGTTACTTCAAAGTTGTTATAATTAATGGAACTTTAGAAAAATAGAGGGAGAAGAGTAGAGTTAGTATGTGATGCCATGTAAACAATCTTTGCTTCATAGTGGACTGATCTTTACATAGGCGCAAACATGATTGCTCCTTTTATCAGCAGATTATGTTCATGATTTTTTCGATTATCTCGTTGATCCCAACTCAATCAGCTGATTAAGACGTTTAAGGGATGATATGGTATAATGCGACATTTCTTGCAACTTTTAATATTAATCACGAACCAATAAGATGACACTCGTGAGTATCGTGTGTATGGATAAATATGAAGATATTTTAGGGAGAGGGGTCCTTGTTCGATTTTATTGATATGAAATGTCAAATCTATTTAGTTTTTGGGACATTATACAATATACCGTGTATTAAGAACAATCTCATACGTAAACTTTGTTATCTAATTAAGGATTTTATACATATTTGAGTAGTGATTATATACTTAGATTGTGAAAACATTTTTTGAATGTTTTGCTCGTCGACTCTTCTAAAAAAAAAATCACTCTTTTCCTATTTATTTCTCTTTGTAAGTTTTACTCGTCGACTCCTCTTCATGGCTTTCCTCAAGACATGGCGAGGTCTCTCTTTGTCCTCAAAATGTCTTGTCTAGGATTTTGTCGTGGCTTTTGAATTATGATAATGACTTTTGCAGACTCCTACTCTGTCTAATGATCTTTGTTGGATTAGTGTGGTGGTAGCTTTTTTATTTTAATTTCTTTTGAGATATAGCTACTTTTTTATTATTTTGTTTGAACTAGATTAGATATCTCTTATGATTAGGAGGTTTTGGTCTAGTCTATCGCCCTAGTTATTTATTTAAAGATATGAGTCTGCCAATTATTCAAGCTATATTTAATGTGTTATCACGTTTATTTGAAGTATATGTAACTAGTGCACTACTTGTGACAGGTCTATATCTTACTTTATGTATAACAAATATATTCACATAAGAGTTTATTTTATAATTATATTACTAAAATTCTGCAGACAATTCATGTGAGTTAAATATATACAAACATAAAGAAATGAAATTGGAGCAGAGACGAAGGTCATTGATGGGGTATGGTCATTTTTTTATTCATAGTATTCCATAATCATTAAATATATGAAAAAAAAAGAGCAGTGAAAAAAATTTAGAAAAAGAATCAAACTTTCCATCGATTTCCGGTACTTGGAATCCTATGGATGAATACTTGGTCTCTCTGGAACCCATTGGATTTCATTTAGAGGATTGCGCAATTAAATGAACATGCATGGAGAAGATGGAAATGGAATATGTGTACTTGTTCCACATTAATTACTGTAAACACTCAAAACATGGGCGAAGAATTCACCAAATAGAGAATGCTGTTCCAGTAATTCTTGTTCTCTTCGAAGTAATCGCCGCCCCCATTGAGCTCCGACTCTCCGCCGTCATCGAAGAATGGTCTGTCGGAAGATGCGCTCAGCAGGAGGTTCGTGAAATTCTCCACGAAACTCCCACGAGGAACCTGATCCGCCGAGTTATCCGTCTCAGGAAACGGCGGGAACTGATGAGCCTGGTTCTCGGCAGCGTTCGTCTGTTCCTGGAGAAATTTCCACTCTTCCCCCGTTTCGGCTTTCACGATCCCGGAGTAATACGACTCCGAGCAGTTCCGTAGGGACTCGATGAAGGCAGCCGAGCTCTGTCCAGTTCCGGCGGAGGAGCTGAGAGTTGAAGTCGGGGATTCCAGCTCTCCCACTATCCCTGTCGTGGAAGAGCCGCCACTTGCTCCACCTACTTCACTTGCTTTACCCCGGAAGTCACCTTTCCATGCTTTCAGCACGTCGAGACATCGGACCGAACCGACCGGATTCTGGTTCTGGCTTGAAGTGGAGGCGAATTCCGAGTTCCTGGCCTGTTTTCAGTGATCAATTAAAACCATGCATTAACATGCCGCGTCTCCTCCAAAAGATATCACTGATGCAAGAATGTCCGATGCATCAGGGGTATTCGACTTGAGATCAAACTTGACTATATATATAACATAGACAACTTATAAGACAAATTTGACATCATGTGATCCTGGCTTGAAAAAATTAGTGAGAATAGAACAACCACCTGAAACGAAATGCCGGTGCCTGATCGGAGTTTGGATTGCCGGGTCAATCTAGCTTCGGCTTCGAGGCGGGCGCTCTCCCACTGAGCCATGTGGCTGAGATTTGCCGCATTCTTGGACTGGCTGTCGCTGGACAACAACGCATCGTTTTTGGTCTTGTGGGTCACAGGGTCGATGCCCATCTTAACCAATCTCTTCTTCAGATGAGTGTTCCAGTAATTCTTGATCTCGTTGTCTGTTCTCTTAGGCAAGTGAGTGGCTATGGCGGACCACCTGAGAACAAGACAATATGTAATCAGAGGCGACACAAAAACGACAGAGTGCCGGTATGCCTCAGTCTCACAAGATAGACACAAGAATCTTCTTTTAATTTTAGTGCTATTCCAGCACGTAATTAGTTGTAGTTCCATCGATTTAATTTTATTTAAAAAAAATTGACAGTCCAGCGACCCATTCTTGCATGGCATATATATAGAGTACTAAATGCTGGGCACATAAAACCCATTGCAACTGGCAATATTTTTTCAGAAAATGTAGCCTGCAAAATTTATTCCCCATCTCAACTTCTGGAAAGGTTGAATTGACTGACAGTACAGGAATTCCAAGAATCTTTAGAGAAAACCTGAACCCGGAAATGTAGAAACTGGACTAAATCCCACCTGTTTCCTAAAAGGGCATGGAGCTGAATGATGCTTTGCTCCTCCTGTAAACTGAACTTGCCTCTTTTAATATCCGGCCTTAAATAATTCGTCCACCTCAACCTGCAACTCTTCCCGCATCTCTGTAACCCTGTCAACAAAAAAACCTAATTCTCATGTCCACCCAAAGATCCGGGAAAATTTTGATAAAATAACATGTAGTTCTTTAAAAAAAAGTTGATTATGATCATTTTTCTAACAATCCCAAAAAACCCGGATATCTAAATGCAAGATTCTTGAAAAAATCCAGCGATCCAAACATGACATTTGAGGGCAGGACACCGTACCTGCTTTCGTCGGCAACGCTCGCCAGCTTCCATGGCCATGTTGGTCGATATATGCCAAGAGCTTCTGATCTTCTTCAGGCGTCCACGGCCCTTTCTTCAACCCGACCTTATCGCAGCACGGGGAACGACCCATATATTACCGGACTGTATGCGATCAAGAAACAGTCAAGTGTTGATTTATTGACTGTAACTCACGGATCATAGGGGGAGATTTTTGAAGTGAAGTGGATACATGAGATGAGAGAGTGGTAGCAGTAAATAGGGGAGGAAGATGGGGTTGGGTCAGCGACAAAGATGGGATAATGAAGGTATTTAATGGTTTGAAGATGACAACATATGTGTTATTTGTACAAATATATATATTTGCTTTAAGGAAATGTTTAAGAAAGAATTTTTTACACTCACCGGCCGTAGAGTATCATGATTTAATAACCTGTTTTCGACTTCATTTATGGAACATGCATGTTTTTAATATATACAATACTGATTTCAAGGTTAATGCCTCGATTTATGTCTATTTATGGTGGTCCTTAACTTTTAATTTGCGTACTTTTTGTGTGTTATTTAATATTAGAATATATTATTTTTGAACCTATTATATCGTTGCGTTTCTACCTACTTATTTTTGAACCTTTTATATCGTTATGATAGCAAGGTTACTTTTCTCATTTGATAATATTTGTATTTACATAGTTATATTTGTATCAAGCATCTACTTGATTAAACCGTGAGGATGTTCTTTGATGCCCCATGTTATCACCTCGGGACCCGAGGACCGAGCAGCGCATTCCAGGCCCGACCTATGCTACCAAGATCGGGAAATCTCTCGAAGACTCCCGAAGTGGTTTAGAAAGATTCTTCTCTATTGATGGTGATCGGTCATGGTATCCATAGCCTTGCTTCTTCTTTCGGCCATGAGATCGGGTGTTGGCCCGATGACTTGTGCTCAGATCGGGAATGTTTCCCGATGACAATGGCATATCTACCAGAATCCAGCCCAAATACGTCTTTCCTTATTTGAAGAAGCCAGGGATGATACGTCTTTCCTAATTTAGACGATGAGATCCCGAGGATCGCGAAGAATATCTCACATGAGATACCCGGTGCATGGGAATATTCGCCAGGATATGCTCATCTCCACCGCCTAGCCCCTCTATAAATACCAGGTATGCCTCATTCATTCTACACACACATTCTAGCATTCTTTTGCACCCAGCATATACTTGCTCCTGTTCTCTTTTTGCTCTCGCATCCTACCCGACTTAAGCATCGGAGGGGCTTCACCGGACACACTTTCGACGCCCTCTGACCAGTGATTTGTGGTTGTAGGCTCGAAGAAGAAGCATTCTCCATCCACCGTGCTCAACGTTCCCGAGCTCCCGACGTGGTGGCATTAACTCGTCGGCTGAGATAATTTGGCTACATCAATTGGCGCCGTCTGTGAGAAAGATAGAAGAAGAAAGAATACAAGACGGCACCAAAGAGGACTAGGCTCAGGGTACTTGAGAAACCAGCCGCACTGAGAGTATGTCTTGAGAAAGATAGAAGAAGAAAGAATACAAGACGGCACCAAAGAGGACTAGGCTCAGGGTACTTGAGAAACCAGCCGCACTGAGAGTATGTCTCAGGGGTCGGAGAACCTCAATCTCACTGCGGCTCAGATAGCTCAACTGGGAGCGACTACTGTGGAACAAATATTGGCAAACCTATCTGAGTAGCACCCGTCGCCCGCTCAACAATCTGAGGAGATAAGGAAGCTTCGGGAGGAAATTGCACAGCTAAGGGAGGAAAGAAGCTCGGCACCTCCTCCCCCACCAGCTCGGGAGGTGCCCTTCTCCGCTGAGGTGCTGGCTGCTGAGTTACCTCAGCACTTCAAGTTTCCAAATGTAGGAGAGTATGACGGGATGAGAGATCCCGAGGAGCACTTTTCACGGTTTGAGAATGCCGCACTCCTCCACCAATATGCTGATCCTATCAAGTGCAGAGTCTTTCTCACCACTCTGGTCCGATCCGCACAACAATGATTTAATCTCTTGCCAACTGGGAGTATCAAATGTTTTCAGGATTTCAGCCAGGCGTTCCTTCATCAGTTTGCCAGTAGCAAGAAGCAACCGATGACGATGCTGAATTTGTTTACGGTGAAGCAGAAAGAACAGGAGAGTCTTCGGGAATACATCAGGCGTTTCAACAGAACTATTATTGAGGTGCCATCTGCCACGCCTGACTTGCTGATCGGGGCGTTCATCCAGGGGTTGCGAGGGGGTGATTTCTTCAGATCCCTGGTCAAGAAACCCCCGAAAACGTTTGATGAGCTTCTTACTAAGCCGAGAAGTATGTTAATGTGGAAGAGATACAGTCCTCGAGGATGAGTGAGCAAAAAGCACCACCTCGGCCGGGTTGGGAATTTTGAGTGGAGAGAGCCCCGCCGAGGCCATATAGGCAAGAACCTCCTTTGCTGTTAGGAGTACATCGCTCGAACACCACTGAAGGTGAGCAAGGTTTGAGCTCTGGAGATTTGTGATGAGCGAAAGGTAGTGCAACAGCCTCGGGGGAGTGACGGCCGAAAAATCCCAGGTCAGATAAATTTTGTGATTTTCACAGGGATTATGGTCACACCACCTCGGAATGTCGACATTGGGACAATGAGCTGGAACGTATTGTACAGAGTAACCCCGATGTACGGGCAGCGCTAGTGGGGGATGGACAACTTAGGGAGGAGAAGAGGACCCGAGGAGGAGAAAAGTGGTGACAGGATAAAAGGCCCTCAGGGCAAGAGAAGACACCATGGAATCAGGATCGGGGCCCTTCCCGAGGAGAACAGAGATCACCTCAGTCTCGGGAAGTTATCAACATGATTTCAAGAGGACCTACTGATGGGAACTCCAATCGGGCGAGGAAGACGCGTTGTCATCGGATGGAGCCATGGAGGTTGATAAGAGGCATTCGAGGCCTACTATTTCATTTGGTCCCGAGGACTTACGTGTGGATGTTGAATCGCACAATGATGCTCTGGTTATTCGGGCAATGATTGCAAATTATGAAGTGGCCCGCATCTTTATGGATTCTGGGAGCTCGCTTAATGTCTTCTTCAATAGTGCTGTGGATTAGATGGACCTTGGGGAATATCGTCTGGAGCCCGTGCACACACCTCTGTTCGGGTTTATCGATCACTCTTTGCAGCCAGTGGGGGTTGTTCAGTTGCCCCTTTCGCTTGGATCGGGGAAGCACATGAAGACGAATATCGTTGAGTTTACTGTGGTAGATGCACCTTCTTCCGATAATGTCATATTGGGAAGGCCAGCCATGGCCGCATTCTTGGCTGTGGCCTCGGTCTTACATCAGAAATCAGTTGGAGATGCAGTGGGAGAATTCCTAGGGGATCGGAAGATGGCGATGAAGTGTTATATGGAGGAAGTAAGAGTGGAACAGAAGGTGGCTAAGTCCCGAGTCCAAAACTATCCCAGGGCTCGGGATGACAGAGGTGTAAACATGGTTGGAGAAGATTTTCAGTTGACTACTGAGGACGATGAGGAAGAAGTAGTCCTCGTTCCTCCCGTTGGGGTTGTGAAGATAGTTAAGACTCTTCCGGAGGATATACGAGAACAGTTGGTCCAGTGCCTGGAGAGGAACAATGATGTGTTCTCCTGGTCCCCTTCCGTTCTAAAGGGGGTTAGGTGCGAAGTGATGGAGCATAGACTAAACGTTGACCCGACCTCTCGACCAGTTATTCAGAAAAGAAGACACTTCAGGCCCGAGAAGGATGCAGTGATCAGAAGTCAAGTCGGGGATCTAGTGCAGGCCAGACATATAAGAGAGGTACATTTCCCTACCTGGTTATCTAATGTTGTTCTGGTACCTAAGGCTACAGGAAATGGAATGATGTATGTAGACTTTCGGGATCTGAACAAGACCTGCCCCAAAGACTGTTATCCGCTTCCCAGGATTGATCAGCTCGTCGATTCCACCTCGGGACACGAGCTGCTCAGTTTCCTGGATGCCTATCAGGGGTATCATCAGATTCCACTGGCCGAGTAAGATCAGCGTAAGGTCAGTTTTATTACAGCATATGGAACCTTCTGTTATGTCGTCATGCCCTTCGAACTTAAGAATGCAGGGGCAACTTATCAAAGACAGATGGATAAGGTGTTCAAGAATCAAATCGGGCGAAATATGGAGGTGTATGTCGATGATATACTGGTGAAGTCTCGGTAGGAGAAGAATTTTATATCTGACGTGGAGGAGACCTTCCGTACTCTTCGGGACTATCAAATCAAACTGAACCCCGGCAAGTGCTTATTTGGAGCTCTGACAAGAAAATTCTTGGGATACATGGTCACTCGTTGGGGAATCGAAGCTAACTGGAGAAGGTGCGAGTCCTTGCTTCAATGTGTCCTCCTCGGAATATCCAAGAGGTCCAGAGGTTGAAAGGGAGGATTGCTGGCTTGCTGCTCTCTCCCAATTTATCTCGAGGTCGGTCGATCGAAGTCTCCCTTTCTTCAAGATACTTCACAAGGTCAAGCATTTGAATGGAATGAACATAGCGAGAAGGCTTTTCAGGAGCTCAAAGAATATCTGAAGGGATTGCTCGTTCTTAATAAGCCCGAGCTCGGGGAACCATTGTTTGTATATCTTGACGTCACCCCACAAGCAGCTAGCTCAGTTATCGTCCGAGAGGAAGGACAGATGCATCAGCCAGTATATTTCGTGAGCCATGCCCTGAAAGGGACCCAACTGAATTACACTACGCAGGAGAAGTTGGCTCTGGCCTTACTTATTACAGCTCGGCATCTCAGGCCGTATTTTTATCTCATCCCATCACTGTGCTCACTAATAGCGCCTTAGGGCAGATTGTATCTCATCCCGACGCCTCTGGGAGACTTGTCAAGTGGTTACCAAGCTCAGTGAGTATGATATACAGTTCAAGCCTTGGGCAGCGATCAAAGCGTAGGCGTTAGCAGATTTCTTGGCAGAAACAGTACACCTAGAACAGGAGGAAAGATGGAAGGTTATGTGGACGGGTCCTCTTGCTCGACTCGAAGTGGCGTCGGGATAGTCTTGGTGTCCCCCTGGGGGGAAGAAACAAGCCTGACGATCACTCTTGATTTCAAAGACTCCAATAATGAAGCAGAGTACGAGGCCTTACTCGTTGGGCTCCGAGCAGCAAAAAATATTGGGCTAGCTCGGGTAATACTTTATTCTGATTCTCAGTTTGTGGTTCAACAGAGCAACGGGAAGTATGATATAAAAAATGAAAAAATGGTGAAGCATGCGGAGGCGCTGAACAAGTTAATGGAGACATTTTCTGAGGTAGTTCTGGAGCATATTACCTCGGGAAAGTAATGAAAAGACCGACAAGCTCGCGAGGATGCTAGTTCTCTTTCCCATACTCGGGAAAAGAAGTGCAAGGGAAGGAATTAGTATCACAGGTATGCCAGGTCGGGCAAAATCAAGGCGGAGTGCCTACCTCAGACTGGCGACATGACATCTGGGAATATATTCTACGAAGTGTCGTTCCCGATGACCCTCGGCATGCTCAGGAGATTAAGCGCCGAGAACTGTGCTTCGTCATATTGGATGATCAGTTGTATAAGAGGTCTTTCTCACAGCCACTATTGAAGTGCTTGGGTCGCGACGAGGCCAGGTATGTATTGAGAGAAATTCACAAAGGGTGTTGTGGAAATCACTTGGGCGCAGTAGCTATGGATCGGAAAGCTCTACTCGCAGGTTTCTTCTGGCCTACTATACAGCAGGATTCTACTACTCTTGTCCAATCTTGTCAGGGCTACCAGAAGCATGCTAACCTACAGAAGCAACCTGCCGAGCCTTTGAGGACCGTCATCTCCTCGTGCCCATTTGATCAATGGGGAATGGATATAGTGGGGCCTTTCCCGCCGACTGGTGGGCAGAGGAAGTTCTTGTTAGTCCCTGTTGATTACTTCTCTAAGTGGGTCGAGGCAGAACCCTTAGCAAATATATTCGAGGCCGAGGTGTTGAAATTACTATGAAAAAACATCGCCTGCCGCTTTGGAATATCTCGGATGCTTATTTCAGATAATGGGAGACAATTCTGTGGAGTGAAAGTTCGGGCTTGGTGTCAAGAGTTGAGATCGAGCAGGTCTTCACCTCGGTAGCCAATCATCAGAGCAAAGGTCAAGTAGAAGTTACTAACCGAACCATCGTACAAGCTCTCAAAGCACGGTTGGATTCGGCTAGGGGAAGATGGGTGGATGAACTACCAAGTGTGGTATGGGCTTATAGGACGACGACCCGAGCAGCTACTGGTGAAACGCCTTATTGTATGGTGTATGGGACAGAAGCACCATTGCCAGCTGAGATCGGCCAGGATAGCCTTCGGGTCATGGAGTATGCAGAGGATAATGGGGAGATACGGGGCCTTGAGTTGGATCACCTCGAGAAAAGAAGATTTCGGCCTCGGAAATATGAGCTGGGTGACCTCGTCTGAAGGAGAGTACAGTATCAGAGGGACAGAGGAAATCTGGATCCAAAGTATAAAGGGCCATACAAGGTGGTCAGGAAAGTTGGAGTGACAGCCTATTATTTGGAGGACGCAAAAGGAAAGAGATGACGTCGGTCTTGGAATATTATTCACCTCCGGAAGTACTATGCTTAGACTTTGCTTCTTTATCATTTGTAACGTCTAGGATTTGCTTGGCAACCGCTTGTAACAATTACCTTATAAAATAAAAGCTATTATTCTCTCAACTCATGGTTTTCGCAATCAGACTCCTAGGATGCAACCCCACCCAAGCACCAAAGCCCGACCAGCTCGGCACTTAAGCCCAATTCTCATTGGCATCTCCTCGGATAGCAACACCACCTGAGCACAAAAGCCCAATTCTCATTGGCACCTCCTCGGGTGGCAACCCCACCTGAGCATAAAACCCAAATTCTGCATTGGCACCTCTTCGCGTGGCTCTTCCATATGAACGCAAAAGCTCGATCAGCTCGACACTTAAGCTCAATTCCGCATTGGCACCTCTTCGCGTGGCTCTTCCACACGAACACATAAGCCCGACCAGCTCGGCACTAAAGCCCAATTCCGCATTGGCACCTCTTCGCGTGACTCTTCCACGTGAACACTTAAGCCCAATTCTCATTGGCACCTCCTCGGGTGGCAACCCCACCTGAGCACATAAGCCCAACCAGCTCGGTACTTAAGCCCAATTCCGTATTGGCACCACTTCACGTGGCTCTTCCACGTGAACACAAAAGCCCGACCAGCTCGGCACTTAGGCCCAATCCTCATTGGCACCTCCTCGTGTGGAAACTTAACCTGGGCACAAAAGGCCCGACCAGCTCGGGAAAAAAACCTACAATGAAGTAATCTAGCTCGGATAAGCATCAGGCCCTGCTCGGACATCCCCCCTGCAAGCTTGACAATTACGTCTCAAGAGATACTGATACTAGTTAGCTTTCGCTCAGCTACAAGTGTTCGGGTTACTCTATTCGGTCATAATTGGTTATTTAACTCACGTTTTGCTCAGGTATTTTCTTTGATTTGTTCAGTTATAAGTGATTATCTATCTTGGTTGCTCGAGTTCTGCCGTCGCGTATTTGTTTATGTGATCGGGTGGCCCTATTTCGTCCTTCAGTATTAAATTTATAAAATAAAAGCTCGGGAAAAGAGATGAGATCAAAGGCAAATTTCATTAAGACATCAGAATTTACAATACAGAGGAAAATCTAAATACAACTAAGGCTTAGGGAAGCTCGGGGAGTTAGCGTCGGTGTCGGCATCGTCCTCTTCCTCTCCCTCCTCGTCGGCCTCCTCGTCCTCCTCGGGCATATCTTCAAGGGCCCGAGCCACGTTGTTAGGATCGAAAAGTGAACGTGGGAGTTCAGAGGGGGGGGGGATGAACTCCTCACTGATTTTTTGATTTTGAAAAATCGATTCGAAAGTTTTACAACTCAAAGCCAACTTCCAGCCGAGTGACCAGCTGAAAGCTTTCTCAGTCATATCTCGCGTAATAAAGTAGTTTTATGCGGAATAAACGCGATTCAAGCAGCTGAACAAGTTTAAGCAAATGTGTGTAAGTAAAAGTAGTAGGGACTAGAGATTTGTTTCTGGAAGTCCGGATCAATATCTCATACGTCTCCCCTTCTTCCACAGCGGGAAGGATTTCATTAGAAGGCTTTGATTTATACAACTCTTGTACAAACCCATTCTCGTGACCCGCAGCCAAGAGAACTCCTGGTAAGCCACGACACACAGACCCGCAGCCTGGTTCGTTTTACAATACTTCCAGCACTCAGCTGGTTGTGCTATCCTAGCACTCAGACACTCACTGTCTATGATTTACAAATCAAACTCAAGTTTACAGTGTGTGTGAAGAAGATTTAGTGACACCAAATATATGCGTGTGTCACTCAATTTGAGCTGATTCAAGATGAACTTTGCTCCTGTGAAGAATTCGGGTGGCTTTTGAATGTTCGAATAATTTCGTGGCGTTCGGTAACCCCTTCATAGCTTATCTTCTTCTCTACAAATACTCTTTGGATGTAACGGTAATAAATGTTACCAGTAGACACATTGAATACATCCAAGTTGAAATTTCTGCGGCGCCATAAATGCTTGTACGATGAAGGTACAACTTCATTAAATGCATTGCCCTTTTTGGCAAGTCTGCGCCGTCTTCAGTCCTGTTGTCGTATCCCTATATGTCTGGATATAGTTCCATCGATTTCAAATCATGGCAGATACGTCAACTGGATAACTTCAGATAGTACTGCACTTCAGTCATTCCAAATTTTCAAATTCCTTATGCCGTTCTGTAGTCAGCTAGTTTTCATTTGTCCTGTACCACTGCCCATCGCCAGCCAAGTTATCCAATTCTAGTGCAGGAAACGGCTTTGGAAGAGAATCAAATTCTGAGAAAGCTAGAGTAATAAATGGTAAACCCACCAATTTGTTAGAGTAGGTGCCCAACTAGTTTGTGGCGTGTGGGTTCTTGTTGACTCTATGTAAAACGATCTTTATTTATGAAATTCGCATTATTTTATGACATTCTTTATCTTCATTATTATGATTACAATTGTTGGATAAAGACCTTGAATGCACTATGGCTGATATATTCCTTCTGGTTGAGGACTAAGCTGGTTATTATCAGATGGTTCTGTAACTCGAGCTGGTTTTTGCACTTTCCACCGTCCAGCTAGTCTGTACTAGAGCTTTCGGGCTGATTTGACTTTGACCACAATACTTCGAGCTGGTTTCTTCGTTCAGCATGATAAGCCTTGTTCAGAACTTGTCACTTTGGTTTGAATGATCTCTTTTACCTGTTCTGTTTCTTGTTAACATTCATCACCAAAACACCTAAGATTTATCCAAACAATTTTACCCTTTTTGGTGATGCCAAAACCCTGTCCGTAAGAGAAAATCAATAGATAGATTAATCAGCAAGTCATAATAAAAGATCAAAAACAATTTGTTCCTTGACAAACATATTTGGATCATCAGTGACTTAAAACCATGGTGTATATTTAAATATGTTGCTTGGATCACCCGGCTCATCATTTCTTCCTCTTCCTCTTCCACCTTGTGAGCTTGATCCTCCTCGTCCTCTATATCCATTCGGCCCGCCGCCGATTTTCCATTCTCTTGGTCGACTGCTTGATCCACCACCTTCCCTCTTTTTGGCAACACCAGTATCCTTTAGATCCTGAACTATTGCAGCTAGCTGAGATTTTATCACAGCCAGTTCGTCAACCATCCGTTGAGTGAGGGTTCACTCCAGAACATCAATATTTATATCGAACCCATCAGCAGTAATTTTGAGCTCCTCGTGAAGTTTAGTAGTATGGTGCCTGGTAACGTTCGTATCATCACGAAGTCGTGCAAAAGATAGATCAAGGGATGATACTCTAGTAGATAGAACGTCCAAGGACTGGGCAGCAGTGCTCAGAAACTGAAGAGTAGAGGATTTCTGTGGAACTGTGGCAACTAGCTGTAAATTTGAAGATTCTGGATCCTGGTGATCAGTGACAAATTTAGCAATAGGTGTAATAGTAGAGTGATCTTCCAAATTATGAGCAATACGAGGTGCCGATCGAGGTTCATCAGGAGCCTGATGCTCATTTCCTTTATTCCGTGGTTCATCTGTTTGTGAAGTTGGCTCGGTCTCTTGAGCCTGGTGCTCATAAGAAGTCATAGTCGTGTTATTGTTTCCTGATTGTTCAATTTGATGACCCTTGGTCTGTGCTGTATTCTGCCCATCGCCAGCCAAGTTATCCAATTCTAGTGCAGGAAACGGCTTTGGAAGAGAATCAAATTCTGAGAAAGCTAGAGTAATAAATGGTAAACCCACCAATTTGTTAGAGTAGGTGCCCAACTAGTTTGTGGCGTGTGGGTTCTTGTTGACTCTATGTAAAACGATCTTTATTTATGAAATTCGCATTATTTTATGACATTATTTATCTTCATTATTATGATTACAATTGTTGGATAAAGACCTTGAATGCACTATAGTGTATGTTAGATGTGATAGTAGATATGATGGCTATCATGAAACACATCTAATAGTCACTGTGTATTCTGAACCTGTTCCTAGTCAATTGGGTCGTCCAAAAGAGGATAAGGGTCACCCGAGCTTGAGACTAGCATCTGCGATGTGAAGTATCACGTTTCATTGGTAGGGAACATTGTGATGTTCTGAGCATGCAGATGGATAGTGACCTGGTGATCTATCGAACTACCCTCGTTCGGACTTTCCAAGTGGTTATCATTTGTCGAGTGGATTAAGTCCGAGGTTTTGGTTGTATAGATTAGTCCTTATTACTCGAAATGTCATTGAGACTCTACATGATCGTTGCCTCACTTTGACCCATTTACCGACTCAGTTGTGGTCATCAGGTGGCGGGGTTGGGTGAGGTCCCGATGCATGTAGGAGTCGATGATTCGTTGTAGAGGATTCACTGCTCGCCCTTGTGCGTGGATATCCTATGCTATCTGAGGAGATAATAGTGTGATAAATCTCTGGCCAGAGTACTAGATGTGTTTTGGGTAAATGGGTTTACCTAGTAACACATGCGATGTCACTATTTGATCTCCAAGATGTATGCATGGTTATTGGATCTCTAGCGACTCTCGATTTACCAATGATCGTTGATCTGATCGGGATATTTGAGTTGAAAGGACCGTACTGTACGCTAACCATGACCGACTGGTTCTTTCAAGCACTATCAGTGATACATAGGGGATCATGGGGCGATGTTGCTAGACGCTTTACCATGGTCCAATGGGTAGATCAGAAAATGTGTTTTCTGATTCACAATGAGTTGTGAGCCCACGGCTAGCTGTATCCCTGAACCATTGAGGGTCACACAGTGTACTGGTTTACCAATTCCCGTGCAGACAAGGAAATTGAGCTCAATTTGTTGAGTATAGTAGGAGGAAGGATGGAAGTGTGACTTCCTAAATTAACCGAGGGTGGAAATGAGATTTCCTTAAGATTAGGGCTAGTATGACTATCCTTAAAGTTTATGGGGGCCTAACTTATATTTTGGATTAGGTGGTCCGAAAAATTGTTTTCACATCATAATGCTCAGTTTTGTAAACTGTGTAGATCGGTCCGATCTGATCGTCGATCAGGATTATGATGAAGCCACAACGATGGACTTGAAAACAATGTACACCTGGGCCCGGGCCCGACCCAAGCCCATTAACTCGGTTTAAGCCCATGGAAAATCTATAAATAAGAAGCCTGGGGCACTCATTATTTCTGTACCAAAAGCTCTTCAGCTATTCTTCTTCCCTCTCCTCCTCTCCCTCCTCCCGACCGTCACCGCCGCGCCGTCACCCGCCGCCGTCGCACCTCGTTGCGATCGTCTCGATGAGGAGGTTCTGCTCGCAAAATATTCATTGGGATTCTAGTGCATTCCAACGAAGGAATTGGAAATCGATCGTGGACCAGATTAGGAGCAACCAAAGAAGTGCTATTTCCATTTGAGAAATAATCGGAGCCAGGCGCCTAGTCGCCAGACAGGTATATTCTAAACATCGTATGAATGTTTGAATTATAATATAGGTGTATTGACCTTTCCCGGACTCCAAAATTTTTAATTCTTCCGCTGTGCCCCGGGAGCGGGATCCGGATCCGTCGCTGCGCCAACACAATTCATGGTAATGCATGTATGCTGCTGCTATCAGTCGGAGCTCCTTATGCAATCGGCGAATACACTCAAAATCATGATTGACAGACGCGACACCCGTCTTGAAGTTGGCCAGATGCGCAAGGTAAATCTTTTCAAGATCTAGTTCAAAAGGCTTGTATAGAATGAACGAGCGGCGTTCAGATAACTCAGTAATGTCCTCCGTTTCACCCCATTCCAATAGTTGTTCTTCAATGTTAACCATCGAGTCAAAAGAATAAATGTCCTTAAGGCGTACCTCTTGGAGAAATTGTACCCAGTCTTCAAAAATGGTTAGTTGGGCAGAGACTTTATTCCTTGCGAACGTTATCAATAGTTGACAGCATTCGTCGACTGAATCAGGGTCAGCATTCGTCTGCATATCTTGTGCGGAGACTATTTCTGTAGGTTCATGAGAGCCAGGATCCAATTGTTCATCATCAGCAATGTTCCCTTCACCTTCATTGGGAACAAGTGGGATAGAGTCATGGGGAGAGCTATTTCTCTTATCCGTAGTGACTTCCTTATCTTTTCCTCCGCCGTGCTCAGTCCGAGCGTTGAGTTCCAGAACTTCGTCGAAGTGATTATTACCACCTCCTTGGGAAAAGTGACCATCAGAAATTCCCTCTGATTCAGTAACAGAAGCTGGAATTGGATCAGGTTGGGTGAGAATAGTGACACCAGTCCAACCGCTCTGTTGGTTCTACCTCTGTGTCCTCCTTCATTTCAAAAAAGTGCGTGAGATGCATTGAATTGGTGGTTTCTGAGTCAGAAAGCTCAGATACTTGATTCTTTCGGCATCGGCTTTGCACCAACGGACATGATTCCGTTTACGAATCCTCCTCAAAATCAAAATCCGTTGGAGCCACTGCTCCTCTATTCTCAACAGTTTGTGTTGCAGTAGTTTGTGGTGCCGACTTGGTTACTTGCATGGCTACAGGTTTTGGTTGTGTCGTCTTTGCTTCACCCTTGTGTTTCCGCTTCTTCAGGTTAGGCACATTTTGTTCAGTGGCACCAGCCAAAGATTTCGTGACTTTCGGTGGTGCTTGCTGTGAGTTATGTGATGCCTCACCCTCAGCGTTGCTTGATATGTCCTCCATCTGTTTGCTTGTTTCCCCCGTAGGTGTAATACCTTGATTGGTCTGAATGTAGTTCGCTACCTGTTTGTTTGTCAGAACATTTTTCTTGCCTATATCCTTGCGCGATCAGCCTAGTTTTATTTCGAACTACAGTTCCTTGTTCATCTAGTTTGTTCCTAAAGACCCATTTTGTTCCTATGATATTTTCATTATCAGGTTTATGACCTAAATGCGAAACTTGACTACGTTCGAACTGATTTAACTCTTCTTGCATAGCATCTATCCATCTTGGGTCAGCTAATGCCTCTTCTATTTTCTTTGGCTCTATATGAGATATGAATGCAGAATTTAGATATTCATTCATTTGGCTTCGTGTTCTAACAGGGGCAGTCGGATTACCAATGACCAACTCAGGTGGATGATATTTATTCCACCGAAGATCTGATCCATATGAGGTAGATGGATTTTGTTGTTCCCCCTGCATCCTTGCTGGTTCCTCTATGATATCATTGGTTGGTGTAACATTTTCATTCAAGTGTCTGTGGCTTACATCAGCTTGATCATGATCTGATACAGTTGGATCTGCAGCTGGAGTACCATCATTGGGAATTATTCTATCACAATCGTTCTCGTCATCAGATTGATGTCTGAGTTGCTCCTCGTCATCGCTTGATTCATCCAGATGAGTTGATTCCAGACGAGTGCATAGATCGCTTAATTTTGAGACTGATGATGATTGAAAGCTAGTCTCATCAAACACCACATGAGCAGATTCTTCCACTGTTAACGTTATATGGTTGAATACTCGATAGGCTTTGCTAACAGCTGAGTATCCCAGAAATATACCTGTATCAGATTTCACATCAAAGGCTCGTAAGTACATTTTACCGTTGATGTGGATAAAACATTTGCATCCAAACACCCTGAAATACGAGATATCAGGTTTCTTTCCATTCCAAATCTCATAAGGTGTGATTCCATGTCGCTTATTTATCATTGATCGGTTCTGAGTATAACAAGCTGTGTTGACGGCTTCAGCCCAAAATTTATTTGAAATACCAGAATCAACAATCATAGTTGTGGCAGCCTCTTTTAAAGTACGATTTTGTCGCTCAGCCAGCCTGTTTTGCTGAGGTGTTCTAGCTGCAGACAACTCATGTTTGATTCTAATGTCATCCAGATAGGAGGAGATTTTAAAATTTAAAAACTATGTTCCTCTATCGCTCCTAATCCAGTTGATATTATAAGATTTCTCGTTTTGAAGACGTTTTAAAAGCTTGATCAGCTGGTCGGCAGTCTGATCTTTTGATTTCAAGAATAACACCCGTGTAAATTTTGAAAAATCATCTACCACAACAAGAGTGTATTTCATTCCCCCTAAGCTGGTTACGGGTATTGGATCGAAAAGATCCATGTGTAAAAGATCCAGCTTGAGTGAGGTTTTGGTACTGCCTTTAAGTTTAAAAGTGGATTTGATATGTTTACCCAGCTGACAGGCAGAGCAGATTTTGTCTTTTGAAAATTTAAGTTTGGGTAAACCGTAAACTAGCTCATGCTTACTCAAGTTGGCAATAGTTTTGAAATTCAAGTGATTCATCCGTTGATGCCATAACAAATTTTTTGAAGAATCAGCAACTAGACAGGTCTGTTCCGTATGCGGCTGGTCTGACCAATCCACCTTGTAGGTATTTCCAGATCGATAACCTACTAGAACAGTCAGACCTTCCGGATTAAGAACCGTGCATGTGTGCTTCTGAAATTTTACAGAATATTTGTTGTCACATAATTGACTGATGCTGATCAATTTATAACATATATTTTCAACAAGAAGCACACCGTTCACAGTAAAATTACCATGGGTAAGCTTACCCTTACCCACAGTGTTACCATTTGAATTATCACCAAAAGTGATATTAGGTCCGTTGCAGGATTTTATGTCTGTGAGCATCTTGGCATCCCCGGTCATGTGTCGTGCACATCCACTGCCCAGATATCACGTTGATTGCTCCAATCTAGATGTCTGTTGTTCCTGCAATCATATATCAAGAGAACTTGGTACCCTTTGATTCAATTGGATCCAGGTTTGATTAGACATTTCGGTACCCACACTTGGATAATCTTAATCCATTTTCCAGTGTGTGTATCGAAGTATTTGTGTGGTCCGTGTGTGTTCTTTGTTCTGTTGTGACAGATTTTACAAAGTTCATTGTCTTAAACTTTGTCCCTCCTAACCTTGGATTGCTGCTGGTTTCTGAGGTACTGCTTTCATTTCTATAGTAACCTAATCCAGTTTTATCACCAGATTGCTTCGTGGCTCCTTGCAGTTTTTGCAGTGAGACAGAAGGCTTGGTCCAGGAACTTATTATATCAGGTAAACGCTGATTCTCACAGAGTATATCCTATGTCCTATTTTTCAAATCAGCATTCTCATTTTCAAGCTTACTTAGAGCAGCTTGCATAGCACTCGAGCCAGCTAGATCAGCGCTTGTTGCAGAGCTTTCTTCTTCAGCTTTAAACTCCTTGAATGATTGAGAAAGCTTTTTGTATTCGAGGACCATTTCATTCAGTGAAGTAACAAGATCCTCCCGTGTAAATTCAGGGTTTGAGAAGTCAAATACCTCCTCAGTGTCATCCGCCATGAGACACTGTACTTCATCTTCGCCGTCGTTTGATGAGGAAGCTCCAGAGCTTGATTCCTCTGAGTCGGAGTAAGCCCATGCACTTTTGTTTTCCTTTGCCACCATAGCTTTTTCAGTTCTCCCTTTCTGATATGCTTTTTCTCCTTCCTATTCTTGTTGTTGCTATGGTCTGGTCGCTTCTTTTCATCTCTCCTTGGCTTACTACAATCAGTCACCAGTCCTGCCACAATTATAACATTTATTGTTAGAAGGAGTATTGAAGTTTTTCTTGGGAGAGTTAAATGAGAAGGGTTGAGAATTCTGCTTCCGCATGAATTTTCCAAATTTTCTGATAAGCAGAGTCATCACATCCTTGCTCATTTCATCTGCCGATCTGCTGCTAGTAGATCATGGACTTTGATCTGGAATTGTAGCAGCTAGAGCTTTAGTTGGTTGATATGTGGATGGCTCAGCTTCTGCTCTGGTTTCCAGTTCGAACTCGTATGTCTTCAAGTTGGCAAACAAGTCATGTAGCTCCATCTTGTTCAAGTTTTTTGACTCTCTCATGACCATAGTTTTTACATCCCACTCCTTGGGAAGTGCTCTCACCACTTTTAAGGCCAGCTCTCTGTTGCTATAGGTTTTATTCAGTCTGGCCAGCTCAATTACCAGAGAGCTAAATCTCTCATCAAACTCAGCCATGGTCTTTTCAGGCTTCATCTTGATGAGCTCGAATTTTTGCAAAGCTACAGTCAGTTTTTTTCTTTTGTTTCCTCATTTCCTTCACAAATCTGGATCAGATTTTCCCAAATTCTTTTGCAGTGGTGCATGTCTGGATTTTGCTAAAGATGTTATTGAATAGCGTCTTGTATAATATGTCATTTGCGACATTATCCAGGTTTGCTTTCTTCTTGTCTTCAGAGCTCCACTCCTGTCTTGGCTTCTCAATCCATTGAGGTGCGCCATCAGCTATAGCAATAGCAGTGTTTACTTTTAGTATTGGCATTGGTCCTTTAGTGATTACGAACCACATGTCGTCATCCTGTGCTGCTAGGTGCGCTTGCATTCGGATCTTCCACACGTCGTATTCTTCCTTAGAGAACATAGGAATTTTAGAGTGAGAGACCGACATATTTAATAAATAAGAATGAGTAGCTTGTTCAAACACTGAGAAAACCGCTCTGATACCACTTGTTAGGATCGAAAAGTGAACTTGGGAGTTCAGAGGGGTAGGTGAATGAACTCCTCACTGACCACATGTCGTCATCCTGTGCTGCTAGGTGCGCTTGCATTCGGATCTTCCACACGTCGTATTCTTCCTTAGAGAACATAGGAATTTTAGAGTGAGAGACCGACATATTTAATAAATAAGAATGAGTAGCTTGTTCAAACACTGAGAAAACCGCTCTGATACCACTTGTTAGGATCGAAAAGTGAACTTGGGAGTTCAGAGGGGAGGTGAATGAACTCCTCACTGATTTTTTATTTTGAAAAATCGATTAGAAAGTTTTACAACTCAAAGCCAACTTTCAGCCGAGTGACCAGCTGAAAGCTTTCTCAGTGATACTGTTGTCTCGCGTAATAAAGTAGTTTTATGCAGAATAAACGTGATTCAAGCAGCTGAACAAGATTAAGCAAATGCGTGTAAGTAAAAGTAGTAGGGACTAGAGATTTGTTTCTGGAAGTTCGGAGCAATATCTCCTACGTCTCCCCTTCTTCCACAGCGGGAAGGATTTCTATAGAAGGATTTGATGTATACAACTCTTGTACAAACCCACTCTCGTGACCCGCAGCCAAGAGAACTCCTAGTAACCCATGACACACATACCTGCAGCCTGGTTCGTTTTACAATACTTCCAGCACTCAGCTGGTTGTGCTATCCTAGCACTCAGACACTCACTGTCTATGATTTACAAATCAAACTCAAGTATACAGTTTGTGTGAATAAGAGTTGGTGACACCAAATATATGCGTGTGTCACTCAATTTGAGCCGATTCAAGATGAAATTTGCTCCTGTGAAGAATTCAGGTGGCTTTTGAATGTTCGAATAATTTCGTGGCGTTCGGTAACCCCTTCACAGCTTCTCTTCTTCTCTACAACTCTTTGGATGTAACGGTAATAAATGTTACCAGTAGACACATTGAATACATCCAATTTGAAATTTCTGCGGTGCCATAAATGCTTGTACGATGAAGGTACAACTTCATTAAATGCATTGCCCTTTTTGGCAAGTTTGCGCCGTCTTCAGTCCTGTTGTCATATCCCTATATGTCTGGATATAGTTCCATCGATTTCAAATCATGGCAGAACGTCAACTGGATAAATTCAGATAGTACTGCACTTCAGTCATTCCAAATTTCAAATTCCTTATGCCGTTCTGTAGTCAGCTAGTTTTCATTTTCCCTGTACCAGGCTGATATATTCCTTCTGGTTGAGGACTAAGCTGGTTATTATCAGCTGGTTCTGTAACTCGAGCTGGTTTTTGCGTTTTCCACCGTACAGCTAGTCTGTACTAGAGCTTTCGTGCTGATTTGACTTTGACCACAACTTCAAGCTGGTTTCTTCGTTCAGCGTGATAAGTCTTGTTCAGAACTTGTCACTTTGGTTTGAATGATCTCTTTTACGGGTTCTATTTTCTTGTTAACATTTCATCACAAAAACACCTGAGATTTATCCCAACACACGTTGAGGAACGAAGCGGGGTGCTCCTCCTCGGAGTATCCGTTGGCTTGAAATTGAGCCACGCAGCCTTCGAAACCACTCCGGAAATAGGCCAGAGACCTCTTCCCGCATAGGTTGTCAAACTCAGAGGATTTCAAAAACTCCTCCTTGTCGAGGTCCCATGCGTTCACGGCTTCGCTCCTCAGGCGCCCGATCTCCTTCTCGGCTCGAGCCTTGGTCTCGTCGAGCTCGGTCCTTATTTACCTCTTCTCGGCCTCTAGAGCCTCTTTCTCGGCCTCCAGAGCCCTCTTCTCAGCCATCAGAGCCGCCCTATCAGCTTCTAGCCTCAGCCCTTGGGTCTCCAGTGCCTATCTTTGCGCCTCGGCTGCCCTCTCCTCCCGGGTCCTAGCCTCCTATACCTCCACCAGCCGCACCTCGAGCTGGGTACAGTGCTCGGCCATCTCATCGAAGTGTCGGCGGATGTCATTCGCCTCTCACTGGGCCTGGGTGAGGCGCTTGACCACCTCGCCTCCCCAAGACATTTCCTGCATAAGAATCAAGGGTCAGAGTGCTAAAGCAGGCAGGAAGCTAAAGCTCGGAAAGATCGGGAATGTACCGATGCGAACTGGGCCATAAATAAGCCCACAGCCTCGGAGTTGGTGGCCCCCCGCAATCGACTTGTTAGAGTAGGTGCCCAACTAGCCAACTTGTGACGTGTGGGTTCTTGTTGACTCTTTGTAAAACGATCTTTATTTATGAAATTCGTATTCTTATATGGCACTCTTTATCTTCATTATTTTATAATGTTAACAATTGTGTTGGATAAAGACCTAGAATGCACCATAGTGTATGTTAGATGTGATAGTGGATATGATGGCTATCATGAAACACATCTAATAGTCATTGTGTATTCTAAACTCGTTTCTAGTCGATTGGGCCGTCAAAATGAGGATAAGGCCGCCCGAGCTTGAGACTAGCATCTGTGATGTGAAGTACCACGTTTCATTGGTAGGAAACATTGTGATGTTCTGAGCATGCAGATGGATAGTGACCTGATGATCTATCAAACTACCCTCGTTCGAACTTTCCAAGTGGTTACTATTTGTCGAGTGGATTAAGTCCGAGGTCTTGGTTGTACAGATTAGCCCTCACTACTCGAAACGTCATTGAGACTCTATATGATAGGTGCCTCATTTTGACCCATTTACCGACTCTGTTGGGGTCATCAGGTGGCGGGATTGGGTGATGTCTCGATGCATGTAGGAGTCGCTGCTTCGTTGTCGAGGATTCACCGCTCGCCTTTGTGCGTGGATATCCTATGCTATCTGAGGAGATAACGTCATTGAGACTCTATATGATAGGTGCCTCATTTTGACCCATTTACCGACTCTGTTGGGGTCATCAGGTGGCGGGATTGGGTGATGTCTCGATGCATGTAGGAGTCGCTGCTTCGTTGTCGAGGATTCACCGCTCGCCTTTGTGCGTGGATATCCTATGCTATCTGAGGAGATAATAGTGTGATAAATCTCTGGCCAGAGTACTAGATGTGTTTTAGGTAAATGGGTTTACCTAGTAACACACCAATGTCACTATTTGATCTCCGAGATGTATGCATGGTTATTGGATCTTAAGCGACTCTCGATTTACCAATGGTCGTTGATCTGATCGGGATATTTGTGTTGAAAGGACCGTACTGTACGCTAACCATGACCGACTGGTTCTTGCAGACACTATCAGTGATACCTAGGGGATCATGGGGCGATGTTTCTAGACGCTTTACCATGATCCGATGGGCTAGTCCGAAAATATGGTTTCGGAGTCACACATGTTGTGGGCCCACGGCTAACTGTATCCCTGAACTATTGAGGATCACACAAGTACTGATTCTCGATTCCCGCACGGAAATTAAGCTCAATTTGTTGAGCATAGGAGGAGTAAGGATGGAAGTGTGACTTCCTAAAATTAAACAGGGGTCAAATGCAATTTCCCTAAAGTTTGGGCTACTTTGACTATCCTTGAAACTTGTAGGGGCCAAACTGCTATTTTGGACTAGGTGGTCCAAAAAATTGTTTTCGCATCATAATACTCAGTTTTGTAAACTGTGTAGATCGGTCCGATCTGATCGTCGATCGGGATTATGATGGAGCCACGGTGATGGACTTGAAACGAATGTTCACCCTGGGCCTGGGCCCGACCCAAGCCAATTGGACCGGTTCAAGCCCATGTATCCTCTATATATATTGGCCCTAGGGTTGCATTACAAACAACAATACAACTACAAAACCCTAGAGCTAGCCGCCTCCCTCTCCTCTCCCACTCTCGGCCGCCGCCTCCCTTTTGCACCGCCGCCTGTCGTCGTCGTCGGACTTGTTCCGACCGTCTCGACGAGGAGATTCCGTCCGTGAAATATTAGTCGTGTTTTCTAGTGCAGACCGACGAAGGGATCGTGATTTCAGTCGTGGACCGGATTAGGAGAACGACAACCGCCTATCGTTGAAGTGCCAATTTCCTCGTGAAATTGGTCAAAGCCAGGCGCCTAGACGCCAACAAGGTACCAATCTAAAACACCCTATGGATGTTTTTTTGCTGTGTTTGTTATGTATTGACCGTTCCCGATGTAAAATTTTGAAATCTTCCGCCGCGCCCCAGGAGCGGGATCCGGATCCGCCGTTGCGCCAACACGACTGATATCCCGATCGGGGACCATGTTGCAAATGAACCCCGTGGCCACGGCCCCAGATGGGGAGACCACCAAGGTATCCTCAAAAAGGTTGAGGGCAGGAACTCGTCCTGGGCCCGTCTCCGTCGTCGGTCCTCTCCTCGGGGAAGAGACCTCAGGAATCACAATAACAGACGTCAGCTTGGGATGCTCCTCCCTAGTTTGGACTGGGGGCGTCGGCGCCCGATGCGTCTCAGTGGTGGGGGCTGGTCGTGGCTTGGAGGTCGAGGCCCCCTTTTTCTTTTGGCATCGGGCTTCCTTCTCGACGGGTGTGGAGGCCTTCCTCTTCTTCGCCACCTTTGTCGGGGGTGCGGCCACCCCCGAGGAGCCCCCCTCAGTCTCCTCCTGCAAGGCCCTCAGTATTGCCGCTTTACCCATGCGTTCGTATGCAAAAGGAACAAAAGTCAGATATCAGTTCGGACAAGACACAAGCTCAGGTATATGTGATGACACGGCTAAGGGAAGAGGCGGTGATACCTAGGTCCCCGACCTGCTCGACTCCCCTCCTGCTAAACCCGAAATAGCACAAGATGTCCTCTTTCACCAGCTCGGGCGTATTGTAGCTCTGCTCGCGCATGGCTTCAAGGAAGGAGGCCAGGTTGGGGGACTGCTCGGGATTGAGGGAGTAAGGGTATAAATATTGTCCCTCCAGGACATATCGCACATCCAAGGGTCTCTCTTCTTCCCGACCCGTTTAACAAAGAAAGACCGGCTCATCCACCCCTTTTGGGAGCTCGGGTTCCCTTTGATGAAAGCATGGTCACCCTTGTGGGACACATAGAATTTCCCTGGACCTAACCTCTTTACCTGGACGAGCTGCATTAAGACATAGGGAATAAGGGGGATGTTGTGGTATCTAAGGAGGACAGCCAGAGCCAGAAGAAAGCTATAAGAGTTAGGGGCTAATTGGCTCGGGCTGATTTTAATGTGCTGGCAGAGAGATGCGATAAACCTCAGGAGGGGAAACCGGAGACCCATCTCCAGTTGGTTGATATAGAAAGTGTGGAAGCCTCGGGGAGGACGGTGAGCCCTCTCCTCGGGGCCAGGAAGGACTACTTCAAACTTATCAAACATTCCCCCTTTCTCCTTAATGAAGGAAATGTCCGATGACCTAAGATTTGAGGATTTCTCCTCGTACCAAGGTGCGCTCGAAGACCCCAGCTCGGCCTGATCGGGGAGCCAGGGATCTTTGGTCTCTGGACTTGCGGGAATACCATCTAACGATTCGGCCACGCTCCTAACTACGCTCTCGGTAGATGAAGATATTTTAAGAAGATTTACTTACTAGATCGAGTGGGAGATCGGGAAAATGGCAGGATAGCTCCGGAACGAGAGTGAATTTTGGCAGAGTTTCGCTACGCTCAAAAAGTGAAAGTAAGAAATGAGGTGAGATCTTCACATATTTATAGGAAAGCTGGGTGAATCACGACCGTCCGATCTCGCACTCGTCAACGGCCCAGATCACCTGGGGAACTCCAACGGTCACCTCGGTCATCGGGATCTTTCATTTTGGATCGTTCGCATAAAACTTATCAACGGCTGAGAGGCGTCGCTACTCGGATCGTGGTTTTCTCCCGAAAATACAACCCGAACTCCATCTAGCCATCCACGTGTCTCTTTATCAATGACTGGAGTGTGACGTCACGAGGATTATGGTTTTCTTTAGAAATATGGATTTCGTCTCGGGCCCCGACTTCAGCTACACCAAATCCTATACTTCAATCCTTCGTCTAGGACTCGCGACGGGGATACTCCTGATGCCCCCTGTTATCACATCGGGACCCGAGGACCGAGCAGCGCACTCCAGGCCCTACCTATGCTACCAAGATCGGGAAACCTCCCGAAGACTCCCGAAGTGGTTTACAAAGATTCTTCTCTATTGATGGTGATCCGTCATAGTATCCATAGCCTTGCTTCTTTTTTCGGCCATGAGATCGGGTGTTGGCCCGAGGACTTGTGCTCAGGCGGGAATGTTTCCCGAGGACACTGCATTATCTACCAGAATCCAGCCCAGATACGTCTTTCATTATTTGAAGAAGCCAGGGATGATACGTCTTTCCTAATTTAAACGATGAGATTCCGAGGATTGCGGAGAATATCTCACCTGAGATACCCGGTGCATGCGAATATTCGTCAGAATATGCTCATCTCCATAAACGATGAGATTCCGAGGATTGCGGAGAATATCTCACCTGAGATACCCGGTGCATGCGAATATTCGTCAGAATATGCTCATCTCCACCGCCTAGCCCCTTTATAAATATCAGGTATGCCTCATTCATTCTACACACACATTCTAGCATTCTTTTGCACCCAGCATATACTTTCTCCTGCTCTCTTTTTGCTCTCGCATCCTGCCTGACTTAAGCATCGGAGGGGTTTCGCCGGACACATTTTCGGCACCCTCTGACCAGTGATTTGTGGTTGTAGGCTCGAAGAAGAAGCATTATCCATCCACCCGTGCCCGACGTTCCCGAGCTCCTGACGTGGTGGCATTAACTCGTCGACTGAGATAATTTGCCTACATCATTCTTGTTTTTAAATATTGTAATCAGTCAAAGTTAGGTTTTAGCAAGGGAACTTGGATTTGTTTGGGCATTTTTGATGGAGATCAATAAATCTATTGAATATTTGCTTTTTGAAACTGATACTATGATGTGGCTAGAATAATATTTATATGATAATTTAAATCTAACTAACTTAGATAAAAATAAACAATTTTTCTCACAACGTGAATATTTGATGTCATTTTTGATTTTTTTTATTAATAGATTTTAGTTTGGTTAATATATGTTATTCTTGCTACATATTGCCAAGTAAGTAATATTCTATAATATTAGCGACTTTCGAAATGTGAAAAAAGGACAAAATTCAGAAAGATATATAAATTCTAGTACCAAGACCAAACTTTGACTACTTACATGACTACAAGCAAAAGCAAACCAACTTACGAGACTAAAATTCTTATTTTCCCATAGTGAGTGTTTTGAAGTGATTCTTCACTTCACACTTAAAAAAAACAAGATTTTTTTTGTGTTCTAACATTTTATTTTTTCTTTTACTTTTGCTTTTGCATACTTTAATTGACATCTAGAATTTCGTCTCATTTAAAAGTGCTTATTGGAATATTTGGTGAATTAATTAATATTGAAAAGTTTTCTGGACACTCTTGCTCTCAGATTTTGTATAATCAAAAGTACCACCAACAATTTCATTAACATCATCAAACTCCTCTTTTGCAAGCACCTTTAATAAGTGTATTTTTTGTTATTTTTAGCATTAAAATTATATTAGAATAACTTTGATGCCCCCCATAACCACCTCGGGACACGAGGACCGAGCAGCACGCTCCAAGCCCGACCAGCTATCAGTCCGGGAACGCCTCCCGATGACCATGTCCCGACGACCGAGGAAGAGTCCGCCTTGGACACGCCTTTCCTTATTCAAACGAATCCCGCCTGGATACGTCTTTCCTTATTTGAAGGATCCATGGGCAATACGACTTTCCTTATTTGGCCGACGAGATCCCCGAGGATCGTGGAAAGTATCTCACCCGAGATACTCGGCGAATATTCGCAGAGATATGCTATATCCATCGCCTTGGCCCCTCTATAAATACCAGGTTTGCTCCCTCATTCCAGATATATTCACTCTTGCATTCACTTGCTCCTAGCACATATTCCTGCTCCCTTTTTCTCTCTATAGCACTGTCTGACTTAGACATCGGAGGGGCTTCGCCGGATACACTTTCGGCGCCCTCTGACTTGTTATTTGTGGTTGCAGACAGCACTTTCCACCTTCCAGTGCCTGAAGCCCGACGTGGTGCCCGACGACCCGAGCCCGACCTCCCGACCTTACATTCCCTAGGTTGTATCACCTCTTCGGCTGGACAAAAATTGACTACATCAATTGGCACCGTCTGTGGGAAACGATGATATAAGAAACAAGATAGGCCACCCATAAGGATCAGAGGCCGGAAGGCAGGAGAACCCGAGCACGATGCCCTCACAGCAGCATGAACTGTTCAACTAATGATAGAAAGTTTTCTAGATCGACGACGAAAGGTTGACCATCCGAATCTACACGGACCCTTCGCGAAAATACTGATGTGCCAGGAAGAGGCTGGTGATACTGGACGTCATCCGGATACGGAAAAACTCTAATCTCAGGTCAGTTCTCATTTTGTTATGCGATTAATCTACTTAATCCAATATTGAATTTTGGCAATAGTCGACCCGATCAAAAGAGGCTTTTTTCTGCGATCACCCTCCCCGGGTTACATCCATACTTGTAAGCCCGATCAGCTCGACGCTAGAAATCCCAACGCCCAGTGACACCAAGTCCGATCTGCTCGAGGTTAGTATATTGCCCTGTTCGAGAATTTATTATCTTAATTTCCTCGGAAATATATTGCCCTGTTCGGTAATTTATTATCTTACCTTGCTCAGAAATATATTGCCCTGTTCGGGAATTTATTATCATACCTTGCTTAGAAATATATTGTCCTATTCGGGAATTTATTATCTTACCTTACTCGGAAATATATTAATCTTGTCCTCTTCGGGAATTTATTATCTTACCTTGCTTGGATAAATATTAATCTGGCTCTGCTCGGGATTCTATTATTATACCTTGCTCAGGAATCTTCTCTTGCTCTGCTCGTGAATTTATCCTGCCTAGGAGTCTTATATTGACCTGCTCGGGAAACTATTCGCTGCTTTGCTCGGAAATCTATTATATGCTCTGTTATTGACCTGTTTGGGAATCTGCTACCGTCTTGGCAATTTGTAAGCCCGACCAGCTCGGCACTCAAAGTCCAGTTCTGCACTGACCACTTTTCGCGTAGCTCTTCTATGCAAATACATATGCCCGACCAGCTCGGCACTCAAAGTCCAGTTCCGCATTGGCCACTTTTCGCTTAGCTCTTCTACGCAAATACATAAGCCCGACCAGCTCGGCACTCAAAGTTCAGTTCCGCACTGGCCACTAATCCCGACCAGCTCGGCACCTAAATCCAGTTCCGCACTGGCCACTAAGCCCGACCAGCTCGGCACCTAAGTCCATTTCTGCACTGGCCACTCATCGCGTAGCCCTTCTACGCGAGCGCATAAGCCCGACCAGCTCGGCACTAAAAGTTCAGTTCCACACTGGCCACTAAGTCCGGCCAGCTCGGCACACTAAGCCCAACCAGCTCGGCATCATAAGTCCAACTCTCGTTGGAACGTTAAGTCCGACCAACTCGGCACACTAAGATCGACCAGCTCGGCATCATAAGCCCAACTTTATTTGGCACATTAAGTCCGACCAGCTCGGCAAACTAAGACCTACCTCATCGGGAACTCTAGCAGTCAATGCAAATACCGGGTTAAGACTTGTCCTGGCACCCAACTAAGCTTAACCAACGGCTGCGGTTTTCTTCAGAAAGCACAAGTTTATGCCTCGGGTCTCGATCGCTACTCTACAGTCCTATACTTCAATTATTCGTCTAGGACTCGCGGTGGGGGATACTCCTGATGTCCTCCATAACCACCTCGGGTCACGAGGACCGAGCAACACGCTCCAAGCCCGACCAGCTACCAGTCCGGGAACGCCTCCCGAGGACCATGTCCCGACGACCGAGGAAGAGTCCGCCTTGGACACGCCTTTCCTTATTCAAACGAATCCCACCTGGATACGTCTTTCCTTATTTGAAGGATCCATGGGGGATACGACTTTCCTTATTTGGCCGACGAGATCCCCGAGGATCGTGGAAAGTATCTCACCCAAGATACTTGGCGAATATTCACAGAGATATGCTATATCCACCGCCTTGGCCCCCTCTATAAATATCAGGTTTGCTCCCTCATTCCAGATACATTCACTCTTGCATCCACTTGCTCCTAGCACATATTCCTGCTCCCTTTTTCTCTCTACAGCACTGCCTGACTTAGGCATCGGAGGGGCTTCGCCGGATACACTTCCAGCGCCCTATGACTTTTTATTTGTGGTTGCAGACACCAAGGAGAAGCACTTTCCACCTTCTAGTGCCTGAAGCCCGACGTGGTGCCCGACGACCCGAGCCCGACCTCCCGACCTTACATTCCCTAGGTGGTATCAGCTCTTCGGCTGAACAAAATTTGGCTACATCAAACTTATTTATCAAATATTAGTAACAGTCGAGAGCCAGCATTAGAAAAAGTAACAAAGAATAAAAACTTCGCACCTCTATGCTCCCGAGCCTCTTCGTCATTAATCAACTAATATCGATACCGCACTTTCCAGCGAGACCTGCTTAATATAAACTACAATATATGGACAAACCATACCATATAAGCACTCTAAATAACTGAATATAATAGCTTATAAACTACTTCGTTCTGGTAAACCATACTACATAAGCATTCCCTTCAATGGTTCTTTTGAAACCGAACTCAAAAAGACTTTGAGAACTAATGTTCTGCATTGGGCTACATGGCTTTCATCTTATCTACTAAGGGCAGAGAATAATTTTTAGTGACCATAATATGTTAGCAATACAAGAAACTAGTTTTTAGTCGTCAAAACCAATGTCGTGTGCTCTTTTAGTTACCTAACATTTACATAACTTAGCAAATTAGTTTCCACCAAAGCAATAAAAGAAATCTGATGAGAGTGTAATTGTTATAGTAATTTTGTTCTTCTATGTTACCAGTTTTGTATCTTTTGACTTTTGACAATTTTTTAATCTGCAGTGCTCATATGATACTGTACACATGAGAAAATAAATATCTTTTTAACAAGAAAATAGTGGACTAGCTATAGAGGAAGACAAACATAGATGACAAAAAATTTCGATTTGGCAACATCTTATGATGGAAGATAATCCAATTAATAATGCATATACAACAGCTTATAAGTTTACATATCTAATAAGCTTTTTTTAGGACCTATAAGCAGTATGATCTCATTAAAAAAATAATTTGTTAATGTTTGGATGAACTTTGATGTAGCCAAATTATCTCAACCGACGATCTACCACCACCTCGAGAGCTCGGGACGTCGGGATTGCTGGTGAATGGAGGACGATGCTTCGTGATTCCTGCAGCCACAGATCATAGGTCAGAGGGTGTCGGAAGTGTGTCCGACGAAGTCCTCCGATGCTTAAGTCAAGCAGAGCGTATGAGAGCAAAAAGAGAGCAAGAGAGTATGTGTGCTGGGAGCAAAGAATGTGAGAATGAATATGTGAATGAATGGGACGTACCTGATATTTATAGAGGGGCTAGGCGGTGGAGATAAGAATATCTGGCAAATATTCGCCTACATCGGGTATATCGGGCGAGATACTCTCCGTGATCCTCAGAACCATATCTTCTCCGTGATCTTCGGTGATCTTGTTGTTCAAATAAGGAAAGACGTATACGGGTAGAATTCTTGAAGGCATGATACTATCCTCGGGAAACATTCCCGAACTGAGCATGTGTTCTCGAGGGACCCCCCCTGAGTTAACGACGTAGGTCGGGGTTTGTAGCGTGTCGCTTGGTGCTCGGGGCACGAGGTGGTAACCGAGGACATCAGGAGTATCCCCAGTCGCGAGTCCTAGACGAAGGATTGAAGTATAGGGTTAAGTACAACTGAGGTAGGGACCCGAGCTGAAACTTGCACTGGTGAAAAGAACCGCAGTCTGCGTAATGTTATGCCTTATCCATTGATAGATTGCCCACGATCGGTCGGGATAAAGATAGGATTTGTGCTTTCTGAGGAAGACCACTATCCGTGTGAAATTATTTTCAGCCCTTGATTATTTTCGATCGGACGGCCAGTATGAACTCTAGCTCGGGGTTCGAGACGTCGTTTAGGGTTCCCGAGGTGATCTGAACCGTTCTTTGGGATGGAGATGTGACGGCTAAGTTCCCCGAATTTTCTAATAAATAGGTTGCTTTTCCCCTTCATTTCTACCTTTACCCTTCTTCCAGTGTCGAAACTCTGTCAAAATTCCCACTCGTTCCCGAGCTATCCAGCTGTTCTCGCCACTGCCCGACCTTTATTAAGTTCTCCATTTTATCTTCCTCTACAGAAATGTCTTCCCCTGATAGTATCATGGTTAGGGGAGTCACAGAGTCACTAGATTCTCCCTCACCTTCGAGAGTCGGGAACGAAGGTGATGAGGTCCCGAGCTCTATAGAACTTCATAGAGCTCGGATGCTTAGGATTGCCCATGACGAGACGCAGCTTATAGCCCGGGGATGTCCCTGGTACGAGGTTAAGGCCTCTACCCTCAGAGAGTCCGATATCTCTTTAGTTAAGTAGAAGGCAGGGATATCCGTGCTATATGAGGTAGTAATATCTCGCGTCGAGGCCCGAGCTAACCGTCTCCCTCCCGGCTTTCATACTTTCTATATAAACCAGATTGATAGAGGTCTCAGGTTTCCCATTCCTAAGTTTATTTCCCGTTTATGTAGCCATCTCGAGGTCAGTCCTAGCCAGCTCATCCCAAACTCCTTTAGCTCTCTGCTTTCCCTAGGTATCTTGCTAAAATATTTCAGGATCCCTCTCTCGACCTATACCTTGATGCGATTTATCCAGATTAAGAAGTTAGGTCCTGGGAAATTTTATATCTCCAATAAGAAAGAGTTAGGGTGTATAGGCGCTAGCCCGAGCTCACACAAAGGGTGGATGAGTCGATACTTTTTGATTAAGCGCATCTCGAGCAGGGAAAACCCGTGGGGCTGTGATATGACGTGGTGGGATGATGCCCATACTCTGTCTCCCCCAAACCCTTAACACGCACCTGACCTGACCAATTTCCTCGATGCTATGAGCGAAAAATGTTTCAACGCACAGGAGTTAATCGAGGAAGACTGTTAGGATAAAATTTATAGTTTGGTGATAACAAAAGTAAGAAAAGATTTGGACTTAACGATGAAATTCGAATAATCTTTTCATGGATATAAGAGTTGCTGACAACAGTGATCGATTTGAATTGCAGATATGTTATCGGGTTGATCAGATTCGGGTTCTGAGATGTTTGGGTTTTCGGAGCAGTTATTTGGGGTATTGGATCAGATATCTACTGTTGATAGTGCATTTAGAATGATGGTTGCTGTCAACAGACATCGTGATTAAATCAGAGGTATAGTCCAACAGAATTCGTTTTCGGAATGCAATGGTTGCTGTCAATAGAAAGGCTTAGATTATGGTCAAGTATATTCGACAGATATTGTAACAGTGTAGCAATCGTTGCTGTTAACAGATATCGTAACAGTGAAGTCCAACAGGTACATTTCAATATGGTTAACAGCGAAGATTACTGTCAACAGATATGTGCATAGTAGGGTTATCAGAGACCGTGACGTCATAGACACCGTCAGTTACCGCTACAGTATACTCAACAGATAACGCCACAGTTTGCCAAACAGATATGATGACGTCAGCCTTTCTGAAATTGCATATGGTCAAATATTCTTTAACTGTGACAGACATGTATTCGAACAACGATAGACTATTCATTTATCTTCAAGAAAGATATATCCGTCAACAGAAAAGATTTCAGGCGCAAGCGTTAAATTGATTCAACGGGACCACATATTCAAATTGAAGAGAATCAATGGTCTCAATCAAATCGTACAAATTGCCTGGATTTAAGGAGACAAGATCAGTACTATTTTGGGTAAATAGTACATATTTACAGAGGTTGTTACACGGTTATTGCACAAATATGGAAGGCGACAATCTTGCTCTGACAGTGTGAAATTTACCTTGTAGTGGAGCAGAGTATACGGTTACATGATTATCAGAATTTCAAAAGGGATTTTATTTCCTTACAGAATTAATGACCGTTGAGCGAAGAGTATAAATAGCAGGAGTTTTGAATTGAAGAAAACTCTCTTCGCTATTGCTATTTTGCTGTTACTCTGCCATTTTTATGTCTCCTTCACGAGCTTTCCATCTACTGAATTTATTCTCAAAAAGCTCACAAAGACTCTAAGAACACAAGTGTTGATCTCCATAGTTTTACCTTCGAGTCATTCTCTGGTTCAATCCTTTGAATCAAGTTTCGTTGTTTAGAAACCAGAGAATTTACAGTCTCAAGATATTGTTTTTCATTGTTGATCTTCTTGATTGAGTCTGTAACGAACGTGCTCTTAAAAAGCCGTTTGAGAAAATTACTGTGTTGTAGAACAGCAGCTGCGACTGCTCTATTTGTGGTGTTGCTAGGAGTTCACCTGGAGCGAGGCTCGGTGATCGGGTGTTTGTAAAAGGACTACACGCATCAAATCTTCTAGTGGAACCTTCCTGTAAAAGATTTGTGGTGTTGCTAGGAGTTCACCTGGAGCGAGGCTCGGTGATCGGGTGTTTGTAAAAGGACTACACGCATCAAATCTTCTAGTGGAACCTTCCTGAAAAGGAAGAAGGGGAGACGTAGGATATTTATATCCGAACTTCCAGAAAAAAACTCTGTCCCTTAAATTTTACATTACGCATTATTTACTGCATTACATTGTTCACTGATTAATCGGTTTCTTTCCGCACATTTTTGTTAACCGAGAAATCAGCCATTTAAACTAAGATACCTTAGGTCTGGTAACTCGGACTTAAGTTAAGCGGTGCTTGTAAAAATAGCTTTTAAACGGTTTCGAAAATTTAAAATACCAAGGAGTTCATTCAACCCCCCCTTCTGAACTCCTAGGCCTATTTTCGTGCCATATTGATCCTATCAAAGACCTCCCGTGTCACTTTTGGTTTAGTTAGAAAAAGGTCCAACTGGTCGGGGATTTAGGTATCATCATCGTCCTTTCGTACTGCCTTTACTAACTCTGAGATCTGATCTGTTAACTTGAGTTTTATATTTGCAGACGATAGGATGACAAAGGCTGCAATGATGAATTCGTTGAAGGAGAGAAGAGCCGACCCGGAAGGGACCTCCAGCTCCCGTCGCCCGAGCAAAGGGAAAAGGAAGGCCTCTTCGGAGGGAGGGGATAGGCGCAAGAAGTGCCATAGTGAAGAGAAGGCCACTGAACCTGCTCGGGCAACAGCTCCTGAGGACCCGATCAACGAGCCAGTTGGCGCGACGGAGAAGATTCCAGAGCAACAATCTACCGAAGTACCCTACGTACTTCTGAATACGTCCACCATTTCTTTAGTGGCCAAACCCTCCGGCTCCATTTTGCTGGACTTCATTCGTCGCCTGGTCCCCGACCAGGATTTTGACTTAGTGAAGAGTGTTCCCGACCTTGCAGTCCTTGAGGCCGCAAGCCTTCATTTTATGCAGGTGCGTACCAGCTCGGGATTTTACCTATTTATTCTCTCGTCCTGGCTAACTTATTATATCTGTGTAGGCCTTGGTGTGGACTGGAGAGGCAGCGAATCGCCTCTCCCAAGCTCGGGATGAGGTCGTTATGACCAGACGCTCTATGGATGGGATGCTTGGTCGTCATAACGACCTGCTGAAGCAGCTCGAAGAGATGCGAGCTCAAGAGGACAGGGAGAAGGAGTCGTTGCGACTCGAGCTAGAGGCCACCCGAGCTGATGCCCAATCATCCAAGACGCTGGCACAGTATGTGGAAGCCAAAGTTCAGCGTTCGGAGGAGGAGAACAAGGCCCTCCAGGCCGAGGTGGAGAAGCTACAAGGGGAGGTAGCAAACTCTAGCTCGGGAAAGAAAAGTTCCTGCAGTCCAAAGAGTTTGATAGCCTATGTTCAGAGAGGGCCTCGATTCTTTGAGAAGGGTTTCAACGGGTGCCTGTCCCAGTTCAGGGCCAATGGGTATTCTGAAGGTGAACACCCGACCTCCTTCCTCGACATTGAGCAAGCTCTGGCTGACATGCCCGAGGACTCTGGAGAGGACAGCTCGGGTTCAGAGGAGCCCAACCATCTTGATGTCTTTTTTCTTCTGTCATTGTATTTACTTTGAAAATTAATGGAATCAACTATTCACCTGTTACCACTGTTTATTTTTCTTCGAGCATTGACGCATATGTACTTTCAATAACTGAGTGTGAAACAGATTGACCATATCTTAAAACGCAGAGTAGATTTTTATCGAGGCAGCTTCGAGTTTTCATAATCGGATTTTAAGTGTAAAAGAGCAATATCCGAGGCGAGTTCTTATGTCTAAGCGGGTCTATACATCAAACTGATCGAATTCGTATGCTAAAAAGAATTAGATTTAGGTGCCAAGATGGTCGAGCTTAGTGCCAACGGGAGTTGGGCTTGTGTACCGAGCTGGTCGGGCTTAATGCCAACGAGAGTTGGGCTTAGGTGCTATGCTAGTCGGGCTTATGCGCTCAAATGAAAGAGCCACTCGAGGAGGTGCCAATAAGAATTGGGCTTTAGTTGTGTCGAGCTGGTCGGGCTTATGCGCTCAAATGGAAGAGCCACTCGAGGAAGTGACAATAAGAATTGAGCTTTAGTTGTGTCGAGCTGGTCGGGCTTAGGATGCCTAGGGGCCCCATCGCTTATCCAAGGTCGCTGCACTACTCCCTGTTCATCACAAATCTCCAGGGCTTGGGCCTTGCTTACTTTCAGTGACGCCCAAGTTGCAAACTGTCCCAGCAGCCGAGGAGGTTCCTGTCTAGATGGCCTCGGGGGTGCTCTCTCCGTCCGAAGTTCCCGACCCGATCGAGATGGTTCCTTCTGCTCATTCCTCCTCACGGACTGCATCTCTTCCACGTTAACATATTTTTCAGCTTTAGTGAGGAGTTCGTCGAACGTCTTAGGAGGCTTTTTAACTAGCGACCTAAAAAAGTCACTCCCTCGCAGCCCTTTTGTGAACGTCCCTATCAGCAGATCGGGTGTGGCAGACGGTACCTCGACGATAGTCCTGTTGAAACGCCGGATGTACTCTCGAAGGCTCTCCTGCTCCTTCTGCTTTACGGCGAATAAATTTAGCGTTATCATGGGCTGCTTCTTGCTACTGGCGAACTGATGGAGGAACGTCTGGCTAAAATCCTGGAAGCTCTTGATACTCCCGGTTGGCAAGAGGTTGAACTACTGTTGTGCTGATCGGACCAGGGTGGTCAAGAAAACCCTGCACTTGATGGGATCCACATACTGATGGAGGAGAACGATGTTCTCGAACCGGGACAAATGTTCCTCGAGATCTTTCATCCCATCATACTCTCCTATGTTCGGGAATTTGAAGTGCTGGGATAGCTCGGCGTCCAATACCTCGGGTGAGGAAGGGTACTTCCCGTGCTGGCGACGGTGTTGGGCCTGTGCTCCTTTCTTCTCTCAAGCGGGCGATTTCCTCTTGCAGCTTCCTGATCTCCTCGGCTTGTTGATCAGAAGGGTGTGACTCAGGTCGGTTGGCCAGTATCTGTTCCACAGTGGTTGCTACCAGTTGAGCTATCTGAGCGACAGTGAGACTGGGGTTCCCCGATCCCTGAGACATACTATTCGTATTGCTGGTTTCTCCAGTACCCTGAGCTCTAGTCCTCTTTGGTGGCATCTTATTTTCTTCTTCGTTTCCACATACGATGTTAATTGATGTAGCCAAATTATCTCAACCGACGAGCTACCATCATCTCGAGAGCTCGGGACGTCGGGATTGCTGGTGAATGGAGGACGATGCTTCGTGATTCCTGCAGCCACATATCACAGGTCAGAGGGCGCCAGAAGTGTTTCCGACGAAGCCCCTTCGATGCTTAAGTCGGGAAGAGCGTATGAGAGCAAAAAAAGAGCAAGAGAGTATGTGTGCTGGGAGCAAAGAATGCGAGAATGAATCCGTGAATGAATGTGGCGTACCTGGTATTTATAGAGGGGCTAGACGGTGGAGATGAGCATATCCTGGCGAATATTCGCCTACATCGGGTATCTCGGGCGAGATACTCTCCACGATCCTCGGCGCCAGATCTTCTCCGTGATCTTCGGTGATCTTGTTGTTCAAATAAGGAAAGACGTATCCGGGTAGGATTCTTGAAGGCGTGATACTATCCTCGGGAAACATTCCCGAACTGAGCATGTGTTCTCGGGAGACCCCCCTGAGTTAACGACGTGGGTCGGGGTTTGTAGCGTGCCGCTCGATGCTCGGGACCCGAGGTGGTAACGGGGGCATCAAACTTATTGTAAACTATTTAAAAATAATGATATTTTAGTATTATTTTGTTAACAAGACGTTTTTTATATATAAGATTCTTTTATTGGCAGAATGACTATATATATAATATATTTAAAAATTCCAACATAAATATGAACTCTATATTTTAAAAAGTAAGTATTTTGTTTTCAAAGTTTGATATTATTTGAATTTTTTTATGTCATTACTAAGTTTTTCAATTGAATTTACGAAAAATTTTTTTGTAGGATTTCGACATTATCAATTATGTGGATACGAGTATATAGTAAAAATTTAAAAGATGCCCTATAAAGGTAAATTTATATAATTTCCTTTATTTTTTTAAAAATATATATGAGATGAATCTAAAACAGGTCATAACAACTTATAAGTTATTCAAGGATTTTGAGTAGAGAAGTACCGGCAGCTAGCACACACACACATAATATATATATATATATATATAGGCAAAAGAATGACTTCAGATATTTTATCAAGACAATAGGAACGTGGAGCTTTTCTTTCTTTTTCGCCTCTTGATCACGCCAATATCTTATCATACGCAATAGTATTATTCCAAAATATCAAAAGTTTACGTAGGATTAAAAAATATCTAAAGCACAAGTGCGAACCACGTAGGCACGCACAAGGTCACAAAATATATATATATATATATATATATATATATATTGTATATACTCTCTCTGATTGGTTATATTAATTAAGTAAAGGATCCGTTGGGCAACAACGTCATCAATGATTTTATGCGTACTCTCAAGTTCATCAATAATAGCCCAATAAATTCACAGACCCGTATGTCTCTTTTATAATGGGAAAAGGTTTTCATATTAGGTTTTAGTATCCAACGCCCGACGTCGCATTCAAGTGATCAGAAAATTTTACCGACGTCGCATTCAAGTGATTAAAAAAAAATTCCTTTGCACAATTAAGACATATTATTAATTACTTGGTACGATACTGCATACATTTTTTTGAAATTGTTTATGCAATTCTACTCTTGATGCTAAGCTGTTTGATTCGGAAACAAGAAGTGATGTCAACAAGAATCCCTTAGGTCTAATGGCAATGGTGAGTTCTCAGGTTCATGGAGGTATTGGGTTCAATTTTATTTTGGCAGAAACTTGTAACTGAGAGATTGAATGTTATTTTTTAAAAAAATAACAGGATTTTGCAGATGAATTAATATTGCGTTGTTTGAAAGGACAATGAGAACGTAAGTGATTCTTTGGAGGTCGTTCCTGTGAAAACCCGAAAATTCAGCTCCAGGAAATAGAGAACAAAAAAAAAAAAAAACTTCACCTGCTGGTCGAAAATCAGCAGGTGGTCGAAAATCAGCAGTTGGCCATTCATGATCAGCAGATGAAGAAAGATCAGCTGGTGCGAGAAGACCAGCTGGAGAGCTAAGCAATGATGACATCAGCAGTAACGTCAGCAATCAGCAGAAAGCTACAGTGCAAACCAGCAGTTGGTACTTGAGGTTAGCGATAGCAAAACGATGTCGTTTGAATAAGTCGATACGACAGCGTTTTGCCTTCGAGCTAAAGATTCAGCAGATGGCTTGTGCGATGATTAAAACCAGCAGATAGCTACAGTTATCTTGAATCAGCTGTTGCAAGATTCCAGCAGGTGCATTACTTTAAAGATAACCAGCAGGTGCATTACACGATATCAAAACGGTGTCGCTTGAATAAGTTGACACGACAACGTTTTGACTTAACGCTAAAGATCAGTCGTTGAGCTTGGAAAAGAAACCAGCAGCGACGCGAATTCAGCAGTGACGCGAATTCAGCAGCGACGCATATTCAGCAGCGACGATTCAGCAACGCAAATTCACGTTTAGCGACGCAGACTTCATCTTCTCCACGAAGCTTCAGAACTCAAGTTCCTTGGCGCAAATCCAGATTTTTGGTACAGGAAACTTCACCAGTGAAATTCGAAAAGATGTCTCACGCGTACAAAGCAGATCGCACGCTGTAACTGCCGATTTAGGGGATTAATGGTCGATTTACTCACTAGTAAATCAAGTTCATTGGCGTAAATCCAGATTTTTGGTACAGGAAACTTCACCAGTGAAATTTGAAAAGATGTCTCACGCGTACAAAGCAGATCGCACGCTGTAACTGCCGATTTAGGGGATTAATGGTCGATTTACTCACCCAAA
>KV019592.1:0-24518 GCA_001598015.1 Dorcoceras hygrometricum | reverse complement strand
CTACACGAGAAGTGGAAGAAGCTTTTGGAAACCAAGAATAGTATGATCAAGACAGAAGGCTATATCTTATAAATCTAGACAAAGAATTGGATCATCAAGGAGTAGAGTTTCGTCAAAAACATCAAGTTCATTTCGAAGCACTAGATGAACACCAAGGAAAGCTTTTAGGAGCCAATGAAAGTTGTTGGACATGCGGAGCAAGAGAGCATATCTTGACCAATTGTCTAGAAAATGAGAAAAGATGAATCAAACCGTTTTAACCAGCCCCAAACTTTGAGGAAGTAGTTTATTAGCAAGATCTGATTCAAGTATACACTAAGAACATTTTTTCAGACGAGAGTATATATGCAGAGGAGGAAATAATAAGTCCACAAGAATTGATGGAGAATCAGAATCGGAATCCGACTAAGGAATAATTGTTTCATCACGAAACACACGAGGTCTTGTCAAGCTTCTTTAGCTAGACACCTATCTCATAATATGGTTCGCAAGATCATAAGAGAAAATCTTAGGCTATAGAGATATCGAAAATTCTCATCAAAGCAAACAGAAAGATGCTTAGAAAATCTCGGCCAAAGAAATAGGATACATTATTTACATATAAGGTTTTCAGAAAGGAATGGGAACTTATAGGAAACGAAATGGAGATGCAGATAATTCTTTTTGAAGAAATAAAAGAAGAAATATAAAAACTCAAGTCGAAAGTAGCACGAATGATATTTTGAATTCATATTGGGACAGTCCAGGTAATGTAAATGTTACTTCATGATTCACATATTAATATCGCCATATGCAATAAGTGTGGTAATATTCAAGATTCAATACTGGGACTATCTCAAGAAATCTGCAGTAGGGAAGATTATTTGTAAAACCTTTTTTTAAATAGGGATGACGTTATTTTATTTAAAAACAACCCATAAAATGTTTGAAAATTAATTTTGATAACTCATAAGTTGTTTGAAAACTTTTTTATCAAAAAAATTTCAAAAGTTTATAAGTTCCACCACACACCCTCGATGCAATGATAAATTATTAGTGGAAGTGAAATGATGTGAAATCGGTCATCGATACACTAAGTTGAGAACAAATATTATGTTTGACTGAAATGAATTTAAACAACGGTTACTAACATAACAACAACATTGACTAAATTGGGTTAATTAAGGATAGTATCATGAGAGACCATTTTGCCTTTTGGTACTAAGCAAATATGAGACACTTAATCAGGAAATCAGGAAAATGTATATTATCACCATATATCTTGTTCAAATCAATTTATGTAAATGGGAAATGTTTAATAGGGATATATTTAGTGGAGAGAATTAATATTTTCTAAAGATTTTTAAGGAGTTAGAAATCTATACATATTGAACAAAACTTTTTTATAACTCAATGGAAACCTTGTAGTATTCAATATTAACTTTCAAAACTCTACAAAAGTCTATAAGAATTCAAATTTCATTAGCAACTACATGAAATTCATAGAAACTGTAAAAATCTGTTACAACTCTGTGAGGTTATATGAAAATCAACATGATTCTATCAAATCCATAAAATTCGTTATCCTAAAAAATTTATTGAATCTACACAATGAACACTTTCGTATAAACCTAAAACTATTGGTGAGGAGACAAAATTAAACTCTTTAATTAGCAAAATAAATTTGTTACAAATAAAATATGATTGTATATTACTCTGTTTTAGTCATTATCCATAACTTCAATCACTAAATGCCAATAGTTGCCCCCAGGGGTACAGGCGAGTTGATAAGACTTGGGGTGATGTGGAAATAACTTCCTCGGCTTCATGGGTTCGATTCTCGTGTGGAGCATATTCCCCACTGAAATATTATGGGGGTATGCTGTCACGCCCCAAGACCGAGACTCATGACATCGGCAATATTAAACAATTTAAAAATTGTAAAACATTAAGCCATCATAGCATAGCTCAAAACAGTCTATTACATATCCAAAGTAATAACGTTTTTACATCGGAAAAATAAAATTTAAATAACGAAATGCGGAAGCGAAAAATACATAATCAAACAAAAATCTAAATCTTCACCAGCCCCAAAATTGTTCTTGCTCTTCTTCTTCTGCCTGCTCTTCATTCTTATCTGGGTGGAGAAGTAAGGGGTGAGTGTTTGGGGAAACACTCAGCAAGTGGGGGATACCATTCGAGCATACAAAATATACTTATACATAACAGGTCTCATAACAGAGCTTTAGACAGAACAGAGCATAGCATGATCAGAGCAAAGCATAGCATAACAGAGCATAGCATAGCATAACAGAGCATAGCTTGACAGATAGCACTGATGATTACTTCGTGTCTATGGTTTACTGATCAGTCCCTAAGTTTTGCTCCTCTAAGGGGTCGAGGCCATTAGTTACACCAAGTAACCCAGAAATCCGAAATATTCCATAAACCCATATAACGACAGAATCGTGTCTATGGTTTACTGATCAGTCCCTAAGTTTTGCTCCTCTAAGGGGTCGAGGCCATTAGTTACACACAGTAACCCAGAATTCCGAAATATTTCGTAAACCCATATAACGACAGCAAAAATCAGTGTGAACGGAGTTTGACACGAAACAGAGATCTGAACAGAAAGGTGCTCGAACAGTAGACGGAAAACTGAACTTTCGAAATGAATACATATAATATAACCAACGAAATATATATTAACAAAAGCCCACTTACAAATCTGAAGTTTGAATCTGCGTGAAAAGTGTGAAGTCTGAAATCTGGTGGTTCCAAAAGCGCAGGAATTAATCAGCCCTTGCCAAAATTCTGGTGGCACGATGTTGGGTTTCAACTTAAGCAAGAATTTAACTGTGAAATCTGGCAGAATTTCTGCAGAATTCTTGTGCAAGGAAATGCTGCTTTTCTTACTAAGGAGCTTTGAAAGTGTGGGAAACATATGAGGCTACTGTTGGATATTTATAGGTGAGGGGAAAGGCAGTCCGACAGTCTACCATTAAGGTTGTCCTTCAATTCCTGCTTTTATGGCCATAAAATGACTGTTACGTGTGCAAGATTTATGCCTTGGAATTAAGAGGTGTAATTGCCCATAAATCCTCCTAATTTGACGGTTAAAATTGAGAAACCTTGCCTTGTAACACTGCTGGAAGCCTTGTAACACTGCTGGAATTTTTGTAACACTGCTGGAAGCCTTGTAACACTGCTGGAAGCCTTGTAACACTGCTGGAAGCCTTGTAACACTGCTGGAAGCCTTGTAACACTGCTGGAAGCCTTGTAACACTGCTGGAAGCCTTGTAACACTGCTGGAAGCCTTTACGTCGCTGCTGAATTTTCGTCGCTGAATGGCCAACTGCTGAATTTGCGTCGCTGCTGAATTTGCGCCGCTGAATGGCCAACTGCTGATTTGCGTCGCTGCTGCCTTTGCGTCGCTGAATGGCCAACTGCTGATTTGCGTCGCTGCTGCCTTTGCGTCGCTGAATGGCCAACTGCTGATTTTTTTTTTTTTTTTCCTGGAGATGAATTTTCGGGTTTTCACAGATGGGTTTATTGTGGATGATGTAGAAAAAGAAGAAATACTGAGGGAGAAGTCTGTAAGAAGTTTGACGAGCTCGAGGTGACCCACACAAATGGAGATGAGGAAGAATCCAAGAGCATGGTGTACTCGATCAGTCTCCATAGGTCCAAGCTGGATAAGCCTACTGGAACAGAACAGATTGGACGAGAGCTGCAAGCTGTTAAGAATATGTCAAAGCTGGAACATTGAGGGGACGTCTAAGCTGGTGCAGCAGAAGATATCCAAGCTGGAATAGTGAGGGGACGCCCAGACTGGTACAACAAAGGAAAAACAGCTCAGGAGAATAACAACTCAGATCAGTGATCAAGTGCAAATAAGAAGTTCAGCTCAGACAAGCGATCCAGTGAAAGCTGAATCAGAACAGATGTGATGATAAGACGAAGAGATATAATCACTGGTGCAAGATTTGTCAAGTGAACAGAGGATCACATGCTGTTAGATATGTTCAATCACAGAGATACTGTCACAAGCAAGCACACATAATCAAAGAAGAGACCAGCTGGAAAGGGAACCAGCTAGGAGAACATCTTAGAGAAGCAGTGTACTTGGCATATTCAAAAGCATATGAGAAGTGCAGTTTGGAGAAGAAGCAAAGATCAGCTCAAGAGCGGCTCAGAACGAAGAGCAGAACAGATCAGTTCGAGAGCAGATATTTACAAGAGCAGTTCAGATGAGAAGCGACCATCTCAGAGAAACCAGATCTGGACAGACAAGCTCAGACGAGCAAAGCAGTTGAACACAAGCATTATGGAGATGATATTGTTCATTTGATTTGCTTCGTCCTGTCCAAATCAGGAACAACATTCACAGAGCTCGAAGTTAGCAAAGGCTGCAAGCGCGGATATGAAGAGAACTTAAAGTCAATAAAGCCTGCAATTACATTTAATGACAAAGGACACAAGGTACAACTTTGTCAGAAGCATTTACAATGGCTACACATTTATGTCCAATGGATAGAATTGCACAAGAGGCTATATCAAGAGCAGAAACTGACAGCAGAGAAGGGTGTGCACAAGAAGAGCGAAACAGAATACAAATGCAGTGAAGCACAACAAAACAGAGATCGGTGCTTAGTCGCAAGCTTGCACACTCAATGGCAGCTGATGTGCAAGATGGTCATGTGCCCAGGTGTGAGCTGGTGTACATGCCGTAAGCTTAAACGAGCTATTATAATCGACTGCACAACCCTCGAAAGACATCGAGATACCAATTTAGAGAGAAGCACTTCTCAGTGTGTGATTCATTTGAGAATGAGCGTACACTGTATAATTCTCAAGCATAGATTCACTCATAGTTTCGAGAGTTGAGCTGTATAGATTAGTGAGTGAATCACAAACACAAACAACTTCCTATCACTCTTTGAACATAGACGTTAAACAAGTTCATTGTAGTCTTTTCCACTGATACGTAACATAAGTATTAGTTAGACACACAGCTTGCGAGCTGGTGTGCATTGGTGTATACGAGTTCTTGCAGCTCGAGGGCTGTCGGATCGAGTCTGTACACGAGGTGTAAGATCAAATCTTCTAGTGGATCCTTACCGTGTGAAAGAAGGGGAGACGTAGGAGATTCAGCTCCGAACTTCCATAAACAAATTGCAGCGTATTATTTTCTTTACAGCTTACTTCATTCACACATTGCATACTTTAAACTGCTTTTTAAACCTGTTAATTAGCTTTCGATTTTTAGAGGGTAGTTCAGGTGTTTTCCTCAAGTTTTTATATCTTACCTCATCTATGTCTCGGTGCACAAACCTTTCAAGAACATTGAGCTATTGCAGCTCGAGACCTAACAGAACAGATCACGCGACCAGCTTGCAGCGCTGCTGCGTGCTGGATCCAGATTAGACGTGATCTGGTTGCGTGCTGTTTTTTCAAATAATTTATTAAATGCACATAATCCTGTTTTTGATCTAATAATCGGTGCCTAAGCTGTGTGTGGGTTCACGACACCATTTCCAACGATACCATCGGTATCAGAGCCAAGGTCATAAGTTCGATTCTCATTGATTGCAATGAGTGCAATTATTGGGAGGGGGATTGTTGGAGTGCAATAATTGTCCCTGCTAGGTAGATCAATCGAACCGTTTGAGTTGCTATACGGTTTAAAATATTGGAATTGCACCGTTACTATCAGATATAACTTTTGGTAAAGCGAAAAGCGCTTGGTCCTACCGTATAAGTTTTTAAATTACTAAATATGTCAATTTTAATTAATACTTTTTATAGAACCATTTGGTGAGGGGATAGTCAAGTTTCTCTAGAAAAAGTAACGGATACAATTGAATGGAAAAAATTAAGACACCCTTAAAATAGATAACGTAGTTTATTACTCTCAGAGATTTCATCATTCAAACTTTTTTTCATTTTTCGCTAAAATGTAATGTGTCTATACAAAATCAACATTACTTTACTAAATAATAATAATTTTAAAAAGATGGGTTCGGCCCATTACAATTCTTAATTTGAAGAGGAAATCAGCGCTCTGTAGATTGCAGCCCGGACCAATAGTTCTAGATTCTTAAACTTCATAAATGAAAATAAAATTTAAATCTGCATATTCTTTATGATTATATATTTATTATATATATACATAATATTTATGATCCTGACTCATTCAATCAAAGAATTAAGACCATTTTGTCAAAGATAATAGGAAAGCTCATACGTCAAGTTGTTCACGTTTTGTAGTTTGAACTGGTTGATTAGATGGACCATAAAGATGCGATGTCAGATCTTAAAGGATCATACTATCCCTATTGAGAATAGGATCGACGGTAGAGATATGGTAAGACTGATATTTAAGAGATATGAGACAACACCATCAATTAGATATGTACTTCCCGAACACATGAGCTTAACAGTCTGACCATAACTCACATAATATGTACACTCTACATGTATAAAAATAAAGTTGCATATTAGTTAACAATTACAACTTTTAACCTAGAGATAAATGTTTGATTCTAACCACCTATAAACTAGGGATTAGAAAACCCACAAAACTAATATAGAAGTTGGATGAAACAAACAAAACTTTTAGGAAAAACATGAAACACGTTAATGGCATAGATTTTATTTTTATATTCCAAAATTGACACCTAAGATCTATTAGATCACAATAACTCAAATTCGGCCAAAATCACCCTTCTTGATGACGCTTAGTTTTATTGATTTTGCCTTGTACAACTTCTCATTCTTTCTTGTTGATATCCCAAGATGAGATCATAAATTTGTTAGCACATGGATTAATAATCGTACGCAAGCAAATTTCTTGATTATTCCAACATAAATTTCCCAAACAATTTACATCTGATAGTCTTTATCATAAAAAGAATGTGATGATGTGTACTTTGATTGTAGCAGTTAATTGTTTCTATTTAACATTTCTGAAGTATATAATTTGATTTTCTATAATATAATGGATAATTTTGAATATCATCCAACTCAAGTTTGAGCTTATAAGTTTTTAAATTTATTTGATAACAAACATCTATAAGCTCTCAAAACAAGTTGTTTGACTATTTATAAACCGTGTGATAGCTTATAAGCTGTTTTAAAAATATAACATCAGCCCTAATTTTTTAAAAAGTTTTACATCTTCAAAATTTTTTTAAATCTACATTATGCAATCGATAGATTATGATAGATGCTTACCCTGAATTTTTTTTTTAAATAAATGTGAAAGAAATTAACACGACATTAAAAATTATATTTTTAAAATCTTTTCTCCAAATAATATCAATTTTTTAAATTATTAATTTTATACATTATTTACATTTAGTCGTTTGAAATGCGTTTTGTCTCAATGCTTTAACAAATTATTTTTTAATAATATATAACAAATTTTTTAAACTATTAAAAAGTAATATGTTATAAATATTTATAAACTATTTTAAATAAGTTTAATCAAAATATTTTAGTTAATCATCACGTGGAAACGCGTTTAATGTGTTACGTTGCAGGAAATGACGGCGGGTCAACCTCCGAACGAAAAGCGTTGCCGGTGGTAGCTGCTGGGCTCATTGTCGTATAGTGGATCGAAAGTATGGGCTGTGGGCCCAAAAATGACGAGCTTCGACAAATAAGTGAAGCAACTTAGTGGGGCCCTTTTTTTATCTGCAAGCGGCCCAACCCCACTCTTCCATGTTATAGCAACTCACAAGGTCTCTAGATAAAGAGTAGGCATTTTAATATTTCAAATTATATTTCATTTTAAAGAAATAATTTGCAGATGAACTAAAATTTTATTCTATTGAATTTAAAAAATTGTAACCATGCAATATATTGCGCGGATTCATTTGGAATTAGGTTATAAATTCTGAGAATTGTATAATATTTATATATGTTAGTGATCTAGGCATACACATTAAGGTAAATTAAGTTTTCGAAAACCTGCTTCTAAATTTATAGAACTATATCCAAACAAATCCATGAAAGAAGTTTTTTCTCATGCTTATGGTTCTTCCAAAAAAAGGAAAATAATATGTGAAGTGGTGTCATGTTAGCATTGCCACAATGAGGTGTACAAACTATGGAACATCACTTAATATATATACACACAACACCCCTTTTTGTGAACACAAAATGAGAAGGACTTGAATTCAATAAGAGGACTTCAAATCTTTATTTTTCCGAGGACAAAATTGCCACGAGGCTTGGTTGGTTACCTAATAATTTGTATATAAAAGTTGTATTTCATCAGTTGATTAATGTATCAACCTACAACACAAGCGCGACTAAGTTATCAGAACAATAACAACATTTCAAAGAATGAATTAGTAATGAAGAACAATATCTCTGTTTGAGAAGGAACCAGGGGTGGATAATTTGATAAATTTCTGTGGCACAATAAATTCTGGAACAAGTTGAAATAATATCTTCTACCAGTACAATTTTAACGGGGTTTCTACTTAAAAACTTAATAATTGTTCCACAAGCAATCGTGGTGTGATGAAAAAGATGAAGCATCTGCAAATTCTTGTTCCCCGAAAGGCTTGAATCCAACCTCAGGATTGCCACTTTCATGTAAAAATCCTGGCTCAGCATTTTCCTTCATGCTTGGTCCATTATTCTCCAGCAGAATCTTCAGTATGGACTGGTCCTGGATCATGGCCGAATCGGGGTAATGCATATTGTGATGAAATTGAAAGATTCTATCTTGGGAGAAAGGAGGTGATGCAAGTGGGGAAAAATTCCGGCGATCCTCCATCTGAGTTGATGAGAAGCAAGGCAAGTTGGTCGACACTTGGGCTTCTGCGAATCTTCTTGACTGGTTCTCGTCATAAGATAGCTCCATCAATGAAGGTAAAGCTGACTGCGAGTTGACTCCATAATCGATGCCCGATACGTGGATCTTCTTCCCGCTGGAACTCTTGTTGAAGACTCTACATATCACCCATTCATTCTGTAGATTCAAGTAGAGAAGAGACATCAGGCATAAGATAACCAAGAAGCAGAGCACAAAAACAGGGGAAAACAGAGGAATCTTGGACCTTGGCACTTTTGCACATGGAGTTCTTGCCCTCGAGTCTATATTCATGCATAACCCAATCACTCTTTTCACCTCTTGGAGCCCTTCCTCTGTAGAAAACCAAAGTCTTCTTCATCCCCACCAACGTCTCCGCCCGAAATATCTCCTTATCCTTCCCGGTGGCCTTCCAGTAACCTGAATCCGTGGCTCTATTCGTCCTCAACCCGGTGGGGTACTTCCGGTCCTTCAGACAGAAAAAATACCACTCCTTCTCTCCCATTTTCGCCTTCCCTGTAATTCGAAGATAAAAAAGTTTATCAATAACACAGACTTTGACATAATTCATTCATCAAGTATCACGACACTTACATGGCAAATCCCAAGGCTCCACCTTGTTCAAATCAACCTGCCCAATGGCTATGGCGCTGAAGCTAAAATCAAGAACTTTAGCAGACAAGTAATGGGTTATAAGCTCTTCGTCCGTCGGGTGGAACCGAAAACCCGGTGGCAGTTCAATCTGCTCATCAGAACCAAACATATCTTCCATTCTTGTTTCCTTTATCCTTTTTTTTGTTCTTTTTGCCCTCTTATTAGAATCGAAATGGGATAGTTAAATAGTGCATTTATATAGAATTTCTGAGTGAATAATTTTTAAATGATAATAAGATATGGGAGGAAAGAAACAGGGAGAGGTCTCTTAACAGAAAAGATTGAGAGGTTTTGCGGAACACAACTCCTAAAATAGTTGTTTTTTGAGGAGATATAAAACGTGGGAATCATGCAAGCAAAACTCTTTCTTATGTAATATTAAGTCATGTCTTCTTGGATTTATATTCACCAATTTGTTCCGTTACTCTGCTTTAAAATACGTACAAATATTAAAATAATAAGCTCTTTTTTTTTTGGGTTTTTCTTCAAAGTGATTAAAAAAAGTCTTGTTAGTTACAATTTGTTTAACCATATATATCTACTTGTAAGTTGCTCTATGCCAAGAACACTCCCCAATTCAGTTCAGTCTATGGAATTATGTTTCAAACTATCATATGCGTTATTCGACGACTACGAATTCTTGCAAATTACTCGGATAGTTCAAAGCAACTAAATTCGATGTATTTTAAAACTTTACTTTTAGATATTTTATATTGTGGATGCTCATAAAATCCAACTGTAAAATCCAACTTGTCTTCGACCATAATGTAAATGGTACGTACTATGTAGAGTTTGTGTTTGTCTTCCAACTCGAAAGGACCACAACAAAAAGGTAGTTTCTGTTAGGGCTTGGTTGGTGCATTATTCTCGTGATTTTAGGTTTGCATGATGCAACACATATTCCTTCTAATTTTTTTGTTTTTGTTCCCTTTCCCTTGTTAAAGAAATTTTTTTATATAGTCACACTATTTTTGTGTATAAATAATTATATATCAAAACAATTATAATTCGATCCCTACGCATGCTTAGGTTAACATCGATCCACATCATAAATTACTACTACATATGTGTACAAGTAGCGTATGGGATAACTGTTTTTGTTATTATTATTTTTTTTATGGATTTGAGATTATTTGGTTATAGTTTGTAATTATTATTTTGATAACAAGATGCACCTATATGTATGTAGACATAATGTATGAATATTTGACTTTTAAAAGTAGATGAAATATGGTTTGCATGAATAAAATAAACATTTGCCAAAATAGATTTTTATTACAGTTTTATTACGTGAGAAACATTGCTTTCTAAGACAAGTGATATTTAGAAAACACTATCACTAGTTTCACAAAGTCGGACCACTAAAAGTTCAAAACTCTATATATAACACGGATAGACATATGCAAAATGTATATGTTTGAAATGGCTGTGAATTACAAGTCTCAGCTTGGTTCCACAGATACATTTTGACATATGTATTGTGTTATAATAATAATTTTTAGAGTACAAATACAATAATGGTTACAACGATGCGAAGAAATTGTCCGTACTCCAAACGAAACTTGCCCATTGACCTGAGATTTGCTTATCTGGGACAAAGAAACAAGTAATCCATCTAAATAAATTAGGAAAACTACCTTCAAACAACAGAACAGAACGGAACTTTTAGGATCAAGCGCTTACTATCAGGCCAAAACCTATAGTTGTTAGCCGATGTGCAACTTTATTTCCTTATAATGTGACAACGTAGAGTGCACCTATTATGTGCGTTAGGGTTGGGCTGTTAGGCCCATGAGTCCGGGGAGATGCGTGTCTAACTGCTGGTGCCGTCTCATATATCTTAGAGATCAGTCGTACCCCTTACCCTACCGCTGGCCCTATCCTAGTAGAGATAGTATTATCCGTTAAGATCTGACATGATTTTTACAGCCCACCTGAACAACCAGATCAAGCTGCGCAACTTTAGCAGCTTGACGTAAGAGAGCTTCCCAAAAGGTCACCCATTTTAATACTCCCTCACCTATGTACGCTGAACTCAACAGAAAGCTAAGACTAATAAATCCCAGTACGTCGATGTTAACCATCAAGATTGCACAACTTTGTTATAATAATTAGCACTTCATATAAACTATTTTTGATAGGTCAATCTACACCAAAGCTTCTTACATGCATAAAGGAACTGGTAATGTTAGTATGTATGTGATGTATATATATCCGCCATACTCGTACAAAGTCCACCAATCGGTACTATTTCAATGTGAATTGATAACTACGCGTTAAAACCACAAATAAATACAAATAGGATATGTGCCCACAGCTTCAAATTTGCTCTTACATTTTCAAATGTCTATTCGCCAAACAAATCCTAAATATAAACATGTAAATGCATTTTGATTCATTCTATATTTTTCCAAAAGCAAGTACGCGATTCAACGTATACTCCTAAAACAAATCAATTCGAACCATTATTGCCAGGATGCTAGGATGGTCCATAGCTAGACAAGCTTAATTACCTAATTTTTAAAGGAATACGCATACCTAGTTTTTTTTTAAATCTTTTTATTTCGTTTATGGGAAAATAGTTTTTATCTCTTAAAATTTTCAAACAATGGACAAAGAATGTGCCGTCATGTCTTAAATGCCTTTGTACTTTTACCTTATCTTGTTGATGACCAAATGGACCGAGTATTATAAACCGTTCATACTATATTGATCTCACATTAAATATACCACACACTCACCACATATTTCATGAATGTAACAACATATGATATACTTATATATCTCATTCGATATGACATAGTCCAAATTTACGTCCTTGATAGATGCTGACACTAATATTTATAAAACGTTCTCACGCGTTTATATCTGTCAGATAATTAGATCAAGTTTATATAGTAATAATTTTAATATGAACAGTAAAACTTTTGGTATAAAAATAAAACTTTTTCATAAGTCAGGTTAATTTGGAAGAGGTTCGACTAATTTCATATTGCTATTAAAAGTACTACTTTGAATATAACAAAAATAATATTTTTTATGGATATGATCCATCTTATGAATTATGACATATATATATACAGATCGATATTCTGCACAACTATCTTCCCCCACTTCCTTCCCCACTGCTACGTGGCACCATGTGATTGGTCCGAATTTATAAAAAGCATAAATCGCTGGAATTTTAAGGATAAATGTTTTGGTTTTGTTTTTTTTTTTTTTTTTTTGAATGTATGTATCGATGTGTGTATGATAATATATATGTGTTATCAGAACGCTTACGGCTGCGCGGTATGTTCGCCTGAGCATATATGTGGAAACTTTAAGTTTTCTATATATAATAAGGTGTTTGACTTGGCTTAATTTTCAAAAGTCCAAATACAATTTTGTTAATCATATTTAATATATATCAGGTAAATGATTAACATGTTTAGAAAAGCTTTTTAGTGATTTTAAATTGAGAAAATAAAATAAAAAGAATATTAAATTTATAACTATATGAATTAAATGGGAATTTTTTTTTTATCAGAGGTTTAATGGGTACAAGTATGCTAAAAAGTGAAAAAAAAATTAATAGGACCGAACGTCAGTCCAATGAAAAACTATAACTAGTGTAAAAATTTTTCTATACAAATATTTCTTGAGTTTTTAACCAGGTGATTATGAGATCCACATAGTAAAATTCAACTCATGAATCGGATAGTCGAAACCAAATGCCTTTATATCGTACAAGATCAATCTAACATCGCTCCTCCTTCTCATGCAACATCTGATTTTCTTAACCTAAATAATCTTCTTGGGCTGAATTAAACCTTTGAAATTTATCAAGTTTTCACAATTTTCAACAAATATTTAATGTTGTTCATTATGTTGCTCAAAATGTTCTCGTTTGGAGGATCATCTCCCTGCAGTATGGTCAAGTGATATCTTAATATCTGACTGATTCTGTTTTTATTACCTAGTATATCCATTTAATGTTAAAAAAATATTCAACCAATCAAACTATTAGTCCAGTCAATCGGGGAACGCGTTATTTCGATTTCGATGGATGCCTTCTACAGTTTTACTGGTGTAAATATTCAAATATGAGATATTTTTTTAATACATTTATTCGAGCACCTTCGAATAAATAGCAACATATCAGTAATAAAATATAAAAACTACTGAATTAGTATATTGCATGCAATTAATAAAAAATAGTTAAGAATCAAATATTTTGAATACTCAGTCTAATCATACGGCTGCCGAAAGGGAAGTCATAAGATAATTTATAATCTCCACGCTGTCTTAGTTCTGATTGGTCAATGCTAGAGTTTAGGACAAAACCGGCCTAACTTAACTTTTGACTAATGACTTTCGATGAAGCTAATTTCAGGATAATCACCACTTACGGTGGGCCATGTCTCGTCTCTTCCGACAGGGTGCCACGAAGGAGACATCCACGTGGCACCTTCTGTCTCGTAGGATGTCTCCATGTGTGTATCCATTTCAATCTGGCTTCCAGTTAAGTGCATTTGGTTTCCATGATAATGACTGTTAATGTTTATATATATCTGTGTGTGGTGTGTTGATTAATTAGGAGGTTTGAATGGAAATGGTAACGATTGCAAGTTGCCTCCAGGAGTTGGGCAATTCAAAACTTTGGGAAAATATAGTGTTTGATTGAAAGAAAATAGTTTAATTTTTCAAGTCTTCGAAATTATTCAAGATTGTACCGCAGAAGTAATTATAAGATTGTGTAGTGATTTCAAAACTTAACCATATTTAAATATATCTGAAATCCATGAAAAATATACTTAAAATAACATAGAGCGCATTTAAATTTAAGTCTACGGAACCATCCAGAAAGAATCAATCTATCCAAATATAATATAAAGGGACATAACATGTGACAACATGGAATCGAATAATGTGGAAACTCTTTATTTGACAAGACTTGTGACCCATGAAAATGTGATATATCATTGATAGAAGAATACACAAGAGCTTTACTAAAAAAATATATTATCTTACAGTTGGCCCTTTAATTTTATATTATGGTTAAGCCTATGGATTGGATCACACCAATTAAGTGAATAATTCAGCCTATTATTAGTTCCAAAATAGTGTAACATGTCGCTGTCTTGAAACATTACTAATCCTTAGAAATATCAAATCATCATTATTTTTTCAGTCCATCAAATGATCTGAATTTTTAAAACCATACATGATAGAACTACGTTTTGACGATTTCATGCAAGAACAAGATTTTTATTGCATTAAAAAACCATATTCCTAATGTATATATATATAAACACACACACACCCACCCACACACACACACACCAATATAAATATTACACACACACACACCAACTTGTAATTCTTAATCCATGAGAAACTTCGAACTAGTAACATTCGCTTTGATATTGGTCGTAAACACCACAAATATATTGGGCATTCAAATTTTAATATACGTTAGAATAATAACAATTAGCTTGTAAGGGAACTCTACACTATCCTAGAGTAGTATCGAGCTAATATCTTGTATATAACAATTTAAATAAATTAAGACTAGGTAGCTTACTTTATACTGTTCCAATAATTTACAGGTGTGATGGTAAAACGAACCAGACATTTAGGTATACAACTCACAATATATAGTGTGCTACGGATTCAGTGAACACAAAATAGATTCTTGACAAAAGATATTTTATATAAGATTAGATAGATACATTCAATTGAAGACATTCAAAGTATGGCTTTCCTAAAAAAACGAGTGAAGGGACCGCTCATTATTGTCTTGCCAAATTTAGAAACTGTCATCATGCTTGCTTTTGACCATATAAATGGCACATAGTTGAAGGTTTATGAGGGTGGAGGTCTTCAGAGTCTCGACCTGTTCGAAGTTTTGGATATATGGTACCATTAATAGACTTGGCCACGGGTCAGGTACGATCCGGTTCCGAGCCTGACCCGTGGTTTCGGGTTTGCAAATCCTGAACCCGTGGCCAAGTCTATTAATTGTACAATGAGTTGGGAGAACAATATTGATGTAGCCAAATTATCTCAGCCGACGAGCTAACACCACCACGTCAGGAAGCTCGGGAACGTCGGGCACTGGTGGGCTGTAAATGCTTCTTCTGGTTGTCTGCAACCACAAATCACAGGTCAGAGGACGTCGGAAGTGTGTCCGACGAAACCCCTCCAATGCTTAAGTCAGGCAGTACACGCGGGAGAAAAAGAGAGCAAGTATATGCTGGGTGCAAAAGAATCCTGGAATGAATGTGTCTGAGTGAATGGGCGTACTGGTATTTATAGAGGGGCTAAGGCGGTGGAAGAGAATATCTTGACGAATATCCTCCGTGATCCTCGGGATCCTCTTGCCTAAATAAGGAAATCTGTATCGTCCCAGGATTCTTCAAATTAGGAAAGACGTATCCAGGCGGGATTCATCTTGTTAGGATAAAATTTATTAGTTTTGGTGATAACAAAATAAGATTAGTTGCTACTGGAAAGTCAGCCGTTGCAATTAACAGGAGAACATTTTCAGTTGACGGGTTGATTTTCAGCAGATGGTATTTTCAGGCGATGGTTATTAGTTCAGCAGTTGGATTTATCAGTCGTAAGCTACAGTGGACCAGTCGGTGATATTATCAGTCGATAGTTGATTTCAGCAGGATGTTTACTCAAAGCAAATCAGCAGGTGAACTCTTCCAGGGCAATCAGCAGGCGCCAACATTTGAGAGATAGCGTGTTTTGTTAAGGATTACAAAACGACAGCGTTTGGATTAGTCAAAACGACAGCGTTTGGATTAGTCAAAACGACAGCGTTCAAATAATTTGAAACGACAGCGTATCGATCTAGCACTATAATCTCAGTCATTGGAGTTTGCGTTGATAATTCAGCAGATGGATACAGTGAAATTCAGCAGATGGCTACAGAAGAATCAGCAGATAGCTACAGTAGTTCGATTAACCAGTCGATGGTACTTGACAGGTACATATCTTAAGGGAAACCAGCAGGTAGCTACAGTGATCTTGGACCAGCCGATACATTTTGAAGTGAAATATTTCAAGCGATCAGCTGATGCATATTTTTAGGCGATGAAGTAATCAGCCGATGTATTCTTTCAATTGTTCAAGTCATCAGCTGTTGTGCAAATCAATGGATCGATTCAAACATTCATATCAGAAGAAATCAAGGGCGGAGATTGAATCGTACATATGCCATTTATTGAGGGAACAGTATCAGTACTATTCTGGGTAAATAGTACACTGTATCAGAGGGTGGTTTACGGCGTTTGCACAAATATGGAGAGACGCCAAATTTGTTCTGACATAGTGCGACTTGCCTCTTGGTGGAGCAGGAATTACGGTGTACAAATTTGACAGAAATTCAAACGGGATTTATTTCCTTTGGAGAATTTAATGACCGTTGAGAATGAAGACTATAAATAGCAGAAGCTGGAATGAAGAAATTAATCTTTCACTCTTATTATCTTGCGGTCACGCTGTCAAAATACTCTCAGAGCTTTTCACACATTGAAGTTATCTTTCAAAAGCTCAAACACTCGAAGAACAAAAAGTTGTTGATATTCATTGTTATACCTTCGAGTTTTAGTTTCTGGTTCATTCGTTGAATCGAGTTTCACTGTTTAAGAAACCAGAGACTTTTACAGTACTCAAATACGTGTATTCACTATTGTATTCATTTGATTGAGTCTGTAACAAACGGGCTTCTTAAAAAGCCGTTTGAAAAATACTGTTAAGTGTTGTAAACCAGCAGCTGCGTCTGCGTAGATTGTTGTGGAGATACTAGGAGTTCACTTTGAGCGAGGCTCGGTGACTGGGTGTGTGCAGAAGACCTGTACAAATCAAATCTTCTAGTGATACCTTCCGAGAAGGAAGAAGGGGAGACGTAGGATATTTATATCCGAACTTCCAGAAACAAATTTCTGACTCTTACTTTTTATATACCGCAAGTTATTTATTATTTGTCTGTTCAAAAATCGATCGGCTTCTTTACGAACTATTTTTGTTAGCCGAGAGATTTGCATTAAACTGAGATCCTTAAGTCTGGTAACTCGGACTTAAGTTTAGCAGCGCTAGTAAAATTTTAAACGGAAATTTTAAATCCAAGGAGTTCATTCAACCCCCCCCCCTTCTGAACTCCTATACATATATTGATCCTATTTCTGGGACCATAAATTGGTATCAGAGCCAAGGTCACGGGTTCGATTCCCATTGATTGCAAGGAGTGCAATTATTGGGAGGGGGATTGTTGAGGTGCAATAATTACCTCGCACGTATGGTTTCAGCTATGTACAGTTTTTACTCAGTTTTGCTTATTTCACAGAATCAATTCGGTGGATGTTAGTGATTTCGTTTCTTCTATTGCTTTGGAAAGAACAGCTTTACGCAGTGTACAGATGGCGGGTAGTCCAATTTTGGTATCTCCGAATTCAGTTTCCATTGCTCCGGTTTTACAGTTGCTAGATGAGCATTCTTCTTCTGATTCCTCTTCAGACGACATTTCAATGGATTTTGTTGCTCATGATACTGCTACTACTGCTTCAATCTCTCTACCTGCTGCGCCTAGTCCAGATATCACCGACGCATTAAACCAGTTGCGAGCTTCGATAGATCAAATCTGTGAACGAGATGATGGTGCCAAGCACAGGGATACACTATTATTGCACCTCCACAACTTTGAGAAGCAAGTTATCGCACGCCTAGATGCACATGATAGGGTTCTTGGGGCGTTGCGCAGAGACTCACATGATCAACGTAATCTCTTGTCGTTGGAGTTACAATCATCTCATAAGCAGCTTGGCACTCAGATTGTAACTACTGGTCTAGATGTTGTTGATGTTCGGAGAGTGGTTAGGGAGTCTCACCAAGAGCTTAATGCTAGAATCAATTCTCTGGATGAGCAAGTGGCTGCTACTAGAAATGATTTATTGGAGTTTAGTGCTCAAGCACAGCAGACCATGAATATCATTACCAGCCAACTGAGCGAGCTTGTTGCATACATTAATCGGGGTGGTGATAACAAAAAGGGGGAAAGTAGCAGCAGCCGCCGCCCTCTACCTACTCCTGTTCATCAAAGTGAAGGAACTGGTGATGCTGTGAGAATAACGGAGCCTACACAGGCAGATATTGACAATGCAAACAGAGCAATTCTGGAGAGAATGAGGAATGAGGATAGAGAAAGGGAAAGAAGAGAAAGAAGCAGAGGAAGCAGGAGTGGATCATATAAAAGAAGAAGATTTTAGATCTATTGAGGATTGGCTTATTGTTGTACAAATCTTTTGTACCTCATTTTCAGTTAATGGAATTTCTGTTTCCAGCAGTTCGTGTGAAATTTATCTTTGCATATTTATTTATCTCGGCTGCTAAGTTTTGTCATCACCAAAAATGGGGAAATTGTTTGGATAAAATTTATTAGTTTTGGTGATAACAAAATAAGACTAGTTGCTACTTGAAAGTCAGCCGTTGCAATTAACAGGAGAACATTTTCAGTTGACGGGTTGATTTTCAGCAGATGGTATTTTCAGCCGATGGTTATTAATTCAGCAGTTGGATTTATCAGTCGTAAGCTACAGTGTACCAGTCGGTGATATTATCAGTCGATAGTTGATTTCAACAGGATGTTTACTCAAAGGAAATCAGCAGATGGTTAGAAATCAGCAGATGAACTCTTCCAGGGCAATCAGCAGGCGCAAGCATTTGAGAGATATCGTGTTTTATTAAGGATTACAAAACGAGAGCGTTTGGATTAGTCAAAACGACAGCGTTCAAATAAGTTGAAACGACAGCGTATTGATCTAGCGCTATAATCTCAGTCATTGGAGTTTGCGTTGATAATTCAACAGATGGATACAGTGAAATTCAGCAGATGACTACAGAATAATCAGCAGATAGCTACAGTAGTTCGATTAACCAGCCGATGGAACTTAATGTTGGCGGTAGTTAAACGATGTCGTTTGGATAAATGGATACGACAGCGTTTTGCCTTTGCTCTAAGATTCAGTCGATGGTTTTTGCGATGGTAATAACCAGTAGGTACATCTCTTAAGGGAAACCAGCAGGTAGCTACAGTGATCTTGGACCAGTCGATACTTTTTGAAGTGAAATATTTCAAGCGATCAGCTGATGCATATTTTTAGGCGATGAACTAATCAGCCGATGTATTCTTTCAATTGTTCAAGTCATCAGCTGTTGTGCAAATCAATGGATCGATTCAAACATTCATATCAGAAGAAATCAAGGGTGGAGATTGAATCGTACATATGCCATTTATTGAGAGAACAGTATCAGTACTATTCTGGGTAAATAGTACACCGTATCAGAGGGTGATTTACGGAGTTTGCACAAATATGGGGAGACGCCAAATTTGCTCTGACATAGTGCGACTTGCCTCTTGGTGGAGCAGGAATTACGGTGTACAAATTTGACAGAAATTCAAACGAGATTTATTTCCTTTGGAGAATTTAATGATCGTTGAGAACGAAGACTATAAATAGCAGAAGCTGGAATGAAGAAATTAATCTTTCACTCTTATTATCTTGCGGTCACGCTGTTAAAATACTCTCAGAGCTTTTCACACATTGAAGTTATCTTTCAAAAGCTCAAACACTCGAAGAACAAAAAGTTGTTGATATTCATTGTTATACCTTCGAGTTTCAGTTTCTGGTTCATTCGTTGAATCGAGTTTCACTGTTTAAGAAACCAGAGACTTTTACAGTACTCAAATACGTGTATTCACTATTGTATTCATTTGTTTGAGTCTGTAACAAACGGGCTTCTTAAAAAGCCGTTTGAAAAATACTGTTAAGTGTTGTAAACCAGCAGCTGCGTCTGCGTGGATTGTTGTGGAGATACTAGGAGTTCACTTTGAGCGAGGCTCGGTGACTGGGTGTGTGCAGAAGACCTGTACAAATCAAATCTTCTAGTGATACCTTCCGAGGAGGAAGAAGGGGAGACGTAGGATATTTATATCCGAACTTCCAGAAATAAATTTCTGACTCTTACCTTTTATATTCCGCAAGTTATTTATTATTTGTCTGTTCACAAATCGATCGGCTTATTTCCGCACTATTTTTGTTAGCCGAGAGATTTGCATTAAACTGAGATCCTTAAGTCTGGTAACTCGGACTTAAGTTTAGCAGCGCTAGTAAAACTTTTAAATGAAAATTTTAAATCCAAGGAGTTCATTCAACCCCCCCTTCTGAACTCCTATACATATATTGATCCTATTTCTGGGACCATCACATCTGCAAAGGAAAGACGTATCCAAGTTGGACTCTTCATCACGTCGAGACAGAGTCCTCGGGAGATATTCTCGAGCTGAGCATGAGTTCTCAGGCCAGCTCCCGATCACTTCTTGCATAGTCCTCGGGTAATTCCCGATTTTGGTGGCGTATGTCAGAGCTTCGAGTGAGCTGCTCGGTCCTCGGGTCCCGAGGTGATTATGGGGGGCATCAGAAGTATCCCCGCCGCGAGTCCTAGACGAAGAATTGAAGTATAGGAGTATGTATGGCTGAGGTCGGGACCCGAGATGACATCCATAATTATGAAGAAAACCATGATCCTAGCGATGTTGTACCCAAACCATCAATAAAGAGACACGTGGACGGCTAGATTGAGGTCGGGTTGTATTTTCGGGAGAAAACCATAATCCGAGTGACGTTGCATCGCAGCCGTTGATAAGGTTCCAGCGAACGACCAGGATCAAAGGGGCCTGACGAACGAGGTGACCGTTGGAGTTCCCGAGGTAATCTGGACCGTTGATGGATGTGAGATCGGGCGGTCACGATCCTCCTCAAATTCTTATAAATACTTCGACATTCGTGTTTAATTTCTCACTTTCATTTTCTTAGCGTGTCGAAACTCTGTCAAAATTCTCTCTCGCTCCCGAGCACCTGATCTGTTTTCCCGACCTCCTACTCCTATTCTAGTAAGTTCAAACTTTTCTCCAAATGTCTTCTTATACTGCGAGTCCAGTTAGGAGTGTGCTTAATGCTGTAGATAGTAATCTCGAGAGCCCCAAGGTCAAGGGACCTTGGATTCCCGTAAGGGCCGAGCTGGGGTCCAAGAACACACCCTGGTACGAGGAGAAATCCTCGAACCTTCGATCGTCGGACATCTCCTTCATCAAGGAGGGGATGTTCGACAAATTTGAGGTAGCTATCCCCGGCCCCGAGGAGAGGCCCATCTTCCTCCCCGAGGTTTCCACATATTCTATATCAACCAGTTGGAGATGGGTCTTCGGTTCCCTCTCCCGAGGTTTATTGCCGCCCTCTACCAACACATAAAGATCAGCCCGAGCCAACTGGCCCCTAACTCCTACAGCTTTATCCTAGCCTTGGGCGTACTCCTTCGTTACCACAATATTCCCCTTGTCCCCTATGTTCTCATGCAACCGGTCCAGGTCAAGAGACTGGGATCGAGAAAATTCTATCTCTCACAAAAGGGAGATCATGCCTTCATTAAGGGGAACCCGAGCTTCCACAAGGGGTGGATGAGCCGGTTCTTCTTCGTGAAGTGGGTCGGGAAGAAGAGAGACCCGTGGAAATGTGACATGTCCTAGAGGGACAATATGTACACCCTAACCCCTTCAACCCCCGAGCGGTCCCCCAACTTGGCCTCCTTCCTCGACGCCATGCGGGATAAGAGCTATAATGCTCCCCAGCTAATCAAGGAAGATCTTATATGTTTCTTCGGGTTTAGCAGGAGGGAGGTCGAGCTGGTCGGGGACCTCGGTATAGTCGTGTCTTGCCTTAGCCGTGTCATTATAGATACCCGAGCTCATGCTTTGTCCAAACTAACATTTACCTTATTTATTCTTTTGTTGACGAACGCATGGGCAAGGCAGAGATGCTGAAGGCTTTGGAGGAGGCTGAGGCGGCCTCCTCAGGGGCAGCCGCGCCCCCGAAGACGACGAAGAAAAGGAAGACCTCCACTCCCGCCGAGAAGGAGGCCCGATGCCAGAGGAAAAAGAAGGGGGCCTCCACCTCGGAGACGCGGCCTTCCCGCACCACTGAGAAGAGCCGAGCGTCGACACCCCCGATCCCGCGTCCCGACCCGACACCTGTTGTCACCATTCCTGAGGCCTCTTCCCCGAAGGAGGGGCCGACGAAGGAAGCGGGTCCTGGGCGAGTCCCTCCTCTCAACTTTTTCGAGAACTCGCTGGTGGTGTCCCCGTCTGGGGTTGTGGCCACAAATCTTCTCTGCCACATTGCCCTGGACCGGGACATTGGTCGACTGGTGGGCGCCAGCAATGCGGAGGCTGTGGGCTTATTTTCGTCCAACCTCGCGGTGGTAAACTCCCGATCTTCCCGATATTTTGCCTCCTGCTTATGTTAGCACTTTGACCCTTTATTCTCATGCAGGCCCTGGCTTGGGGAGGCTAGGTGATAAAATGCCTCACTTGAGCCCAGCGAGAGGCGGGCGACCTCTGCAGGAGCTTTGATGACACAGTCGAGCACTGCACCGAGCTCGAGATGCGGCTGGAGGAGGTGGAGGCTGCTCGGGCCGAGGAGGCGAGGGCCACCGAGATGCATTTGGCGGCATTGGAGACCTGGGGGCTGAGGCTTGGAGGCCGAGAAGGCGGCCCTGTTGTCCGAGAAGAAGGCTCTCGAGGCTGAGCAGGCGGCATTGAGGGCTGAGCTTGACGAGACCAAGGCCCACTGAGGAAGAGGTCGAGCGCCTGAGGAGCGAAGCTGTCAACGCATGGGATCTCGGCAAGGAGGCCTTCCTGAAGTTTTCTGAGTTTGGCACCCTGTGCGCGAAGAAGGCTTTGGGCTACTTCAAAGTTGGCTTCGTGGGCTGTGTGGCTCAGTTCCGAGCCAATGACTACTTCGAGGAGGAGCACCCGCCCTCATTCCTTGACGTGAAGAAGGCCTTGATTGAGATGTCTGACGAGGACGAAGAGGAGGCCGATGAGGAGGAGGAAGAAGAGGACAATGCCGCCGCTACCCCCCGAGCTCTCGCCAGCCTTAGCTGTATTTGGATTTTCCTTTGTATTGTAAATCCCGACATTTTAATGAAATCCTTCTTCTCTTATTTTGTCTCCCAAATTCTTTTGTTGTAAGATCGACGCCTCAAGTATATGGTGAGATAGCCCGCGCCGTTCGGGGAATAAATAGAGCATATAATTGGACGAGCGAAAAATATTCTTAAAAGGACGAGGGATGCGTAACCACTAATAACTGAACGCAGTAGCCCGAGCACGCGTAATTGATCTGAAGCTACTTAGTATTAATCTCTCGTAGTTTGTCAAGCTTGAAAGGGGGAATGCTCGAGCAGGTGCGGCGTTCGCCCATGTTTGACTTCGTTATTGCAAGTTGGCTACCCGAGTTTGGTCGGGTGTTTTATGCTCGGGTGGGGGTGCTACCCGAGGTATTTCCAATGAGAATGGGGCTTAGGTGCCGAACTGGTCGGACTCACGTGTTTGCGTAGAAGTGCTACGCGAAGAGGTGTCGGTGCGGAACTGGGCTTAAGTACTCAGATGGGGTTGCCACCCGAGGAGGTGCCAGTGCGGAACTGGGCTTTAAGTGTCGAGCTGGTCGGGCTTATGTGTTTGCGTATAAGAGCTACGCGAAGAGGTGCCAGTGTGGAACTGGGCTTAAGTACTCAGGTGGGGTTGCCACCCGAGGAGGTGCCAGTGCGGAACTGGGCTTTAAGTGCCGAGCTGGTTGGACGTATTGTTAGAGTAGATGCCCAACTAGCCAACTTGTGGCGTGTGGGTTTTATAGACTCTTGTACAAACAATCTTTATATATGATATTCGCATTTTCTTATATGGCATTCTTTACTTTCATTATATGTGTAATGATTTACAATTGTGTTGAGTAAAGACCTAGAATACGCTAAGGCGTATGTTAGATGTGATAGTGGGTATGACGGCTATCATGAAACACATCTAATAGTCGCTGTGTATTCTGAACATGTTCCTAGTCGATTGGGCCGTCAAAATGAGGATAAGGCCGCCCGAGTTCGAGACTAGTATCTGCGATGCGAAGTACCATGTTTCATTGGTAGGGAACATTGTGATGTTCTGAGCATGCAGATA
>KV019591.1:87794-107548 GCA_001598015.1 Dorcoceras hygrometricum | reverse complement strand
AGCTTAGGGGGAACGAATTACACTCTTGCTGTTGTTGATGATTTTTCAAAATATACTTGGGTGTTGTTTTTAAAAGCAAATCTAAAACCGTCGACCAGCTGTTACGTCTTTTAAAACGTTTACAGAATGACAGATCTTGTTCCGTCAATCGAATAAGAAGTGATCGCGGTACTGAGTTTCAAAATATTAAATTAACTTCTTATTTGGAAGACTTGGGGATAAAGCATGAGCTCTCAGCAGCAAGAACTCCTCAGCAAAACGGGTTAGCTGAATGGAGGAACCGCACTCTAAAAGAAGCTGCTAGATCTATGATTGCATATTTCGGGATTTCACAAAAATTCTGGGTAGAAGCAGTCAACACAGCGTGTTACACTCAGAACATATCGATGATTAATTGGATGCACGATAAAACCCCATATGAGATCTGGAATGGCAAGAAACCTGATATTTCTTATTTCAAGGTGTTTGGGTGCAAGTGTTTCATTCATGATAATGGCAAGAAGCATCTAACAGCTTTTGAACCTAAATCTGATACATGTATCTTCTTAGGCTATTCAGCTGTGAGCACAGCATATAGAGTGTTCAACCATCGAAGCTTAACAGTTGAGGAATCAGCACACGTGGTGTTTGATGAAACCAGCTTCAAGTCAAATTCAGCTGCAAGCTTACATGACTTGTGTTCACGTCTGGAGTCAACAAGTCTTGAAGAATCAGACGAAGACGTGCCACAAAGATATTCAGCTGAGGAAGAACAACCAGCAGTGGTCACAATGCATAACAATGATCAACAGGATCTGACAGCTGCTGGGAATGAAACGACAAAGAATCAAGATGTTGTACAACCAGACGTCGCTCAACCAAATGTTGTCGAACCAGACGTTGCATCAACCACAAGAAATCATCAACTGAAATCAAGATCAACTGCTGATGCACCAGTCACGAGCAAATCATACCAGTTGGCATCAGAACCAACAACTGGACAACCAGTTGCGAGTACATCATATCAACCGGTATCAGGACCAACAGCTGGTCAACCAGTCGCTAGAGATCATCAACTGGAAGCAGACGCACAAGTAAATAATGCTCAACATCAATTTGCGTAAGCTGATCCAGTTGTTATCCAGCCAGCGACACAGGGGGAACAAAGAGCAAATCCAATTGGACTTGATCTTCGGTGGAATAAAAATCATCTACCCGAGCAAGTCATAGGTAATTTCGAATCTCCTGTTCGCACATGAGGCCAGCTAATGCATGATCATTTTGATTCCACATTCATCTCGCATATAGAGCCTAAGCAGATAGATGAGGCCTTAGCTGACCCCAGCTGGATAGAAGCAATGCAAGAAGAACTTAACCAGTTTAAACGTAATAATGTATGGACACTTGTACCTAGACCTACTAATCATTCAGTCATAGGAACTAGGTGGGTCTTTAGGAACAAATTGAATGAAGATGGCATAGTTACTAGAAACAAAGCTAGGCTGGTAGCGCAAGGATTAGACAAATGGAAGGCACAGATTTTGATGAGACCTTTGCACCAGTAGCTAGATTAGAAGCCATCCGCATGTTTCTTGCATATTCTGCATTTAAAGACTTCAAGGTCTTTCAGATGGATGTTAAGAGTGCCTTTCTTAATGGCGTTTTAACAGAGGAAGTGTATGTTGCATAACCTCCTAGCTTCGTAAATCATACACATCCAGACTTTGTTTACAAACTGGATAAAGCTCTATATGTGTTGAAGCAAGCACCCAGATCTTGGTATGATACACTGTCTAAGTTTTTAATCGAGCATGATTTCACAATAGGCACAGTAGATAAAACTATATTTAAATTTGTGAAAGCTGATCATGTTCTATTGGTAAAAATATATGTTGATGATATTATATTTGGGTCAACTAACCCCAAATTGTTCCAAAAGTTTTCGAAGCTTATGCAGGATAAATTCGACATGAGCATGATGGGGGAGCTGACGTTCTTTATAGGCTTACAAGTTCGACAGCTGGAGAATGGTATATTCATTAACGAGGAAAAATATACGAAAGAACTGCTGAAGAAATTTGGCATGGAAAACTGTTCAGCAGCTGCAACCCCGATGAGCTCTTCGATAAAGCTGGACAAAGATGAAGCTGGAACTGCCATTGAGGTATCTCTTTATCGCGGTATTATAGGCACTTTGCTATACTTAACTGCTAACAGACCAGACATCATGTTTGCTGTCTGTATGTGTGCTAGATTCCAAGCAGAGCCAAAGCAATCGCATTACATAGCTGTAAAGCGAATATTGAAATATCTAAAGGGTACTTACAACGTGGGTCTTTGGTATCCCAAAGACTCAGGCTTTCAACTAATCGGTTATAGTGATGCAGATTACGCAGGATGTAGGATCGATCGCAGGAGCACCAGTGGAACTTGTCAATTCTTAAGGGATCGACTGATCTCTTGGTTCAGTAAGAAGCAGACGTCAATTGCCACATCAACAGCTGAAGCAGAGTACCTAGAGGCTGGTAGCTGCTGTGCTCAAATTTTTTGGATTCAACATCAGCTAAAAGACTATGGCATTGATGCTTCAGAAGCGCCTATTCTCTACGACAACACTAGTGCGATTGCGATTACCCAAAATCCGGTACTGCACTCGAGGACAAAGCACATCGACATAAGGCACCATTTCATAAGGGACCACGTGCTGAAGAAGGACGTCCGGTTGGAGTAAGTGTCGACTGAGCAGCAAGTTGCTGACATCTTCACCAAACCTCTACCAGACGCTAAGTTTTCTTAATTTAGAAACATATTAGGTCTTCTTGAATTGCCATGATTTGTCTGTGCTCTAACAATTTTACAGCTTGACAGCCATTGCTTAAATCAGCTACGAGTCTCTTGTTCAGGAGGAACGAAGACTTTCAGTTGAGGCAAGTTTCTTGCGTTGGAAAACACCAGTCGTAGGGGGAACCAGGGTCTGAATTATTAAGTGTGACGTCGGCTGAATATGTGACATCTGGATACACTCAGATGTTGCATATACACAGTCGATACTTATTTGTGCTCAGATCCTGCTCGTCCCTTGCAATACATTAAACACCAACAGTGAAGTTATTACTATTGCTGCACCAGCAGTGATGTTTATAACAATTGCTGACTAGAAATTGTGACGTATATAAATATTGGCGCGCATCTATTAACTTTGTACCTTGTTCGATTAAAATATTTTGAAAAACCTTTTACACTGTACGAGTAAAATATTTTGAAAATATCTTCAAAATCATTTCAAAAATTACACGCGCCGCTGGATGATTGACACGTGTTGTCATAATTCACAAAGTCACATCTACACCGTTTCCAATCCTTTAACTTTTCACATTCCTAATATATTCCGGTGTTAACTATTTTCATCGTCTCTTACCTTGCATAATTTTACTCTCGAGCATTCGTATCCTCTGCGAGCTCTCTCTTTGCAACTATTTTACAGGCGTCTAGTCTCTTTCACAACGAGGAAAATGGCATCATCCCTATTCACCAACACTATCCATGTCGACTTCGACTCTGTCCAAGCCATGGACAACCCAGGTATGGTTGCAATGTTTCAATCTCTTGTAGCATCTGGCCTGACAGGATTTCTGGGTTGCCCGGTGGTGTTATATGAAGATTCAGTGACCGAGTTCTTCCAAAACGGCTCAGTGAGAGATGGGTTGGTTTTTAGTATAGTGAACGGCATGAATGTGGAGATTTCTGAGAAAATGTTTGCAGAAACGTTAGAGTTTCGTCTTCTCTGCGGTATTATGGCAAAAACAATATCAGTAAAGGCAGGGTCCTTTGATTCTCTGACTCAAGAAAAGTTTCAGATGATTACCGCAGTCACTTGTGGAGTGAAAGTTAACTGGAGCAGTGTTCTGTTCAATATCCTGAAGAACATTGTAACTCCGGCAACGAGGCAGGCCAAGGGTTACGCTATTCAAATTAGTCTGCTACTGGAGAACGTTCAGAACTTGGAGTTGGGAGAATCTTCGGAGTTCCCTTCTTCAAGATCATGACAGAGAAGACAGTGCATCGGTACATTGCAGTAACTGATAAGGTCAGTGGATAGAATGTAGCAGATGTACCAAAGGTGAAGAGAACACCTGTTAAAAAGGCTGTGTATAAGAAGAGACCAGCTGCTGACGATGCTGAGGTGGCACCAGTAGTGAAGAAAAAGAGGACCTCGAAGGGCAAAACAGTGTCTCCAAAGGACACTTTGGAAATCGTAGCAGTTGCCCAAGAAGCCGTACCTATCCAAATTGTTGAGGCAAAAATTTGAGCTACCAGCCGCAGAGGGGGCTGGTGAGACTGCCGTTGAAAGTGTACCAGTAGAAACAACTGTCGATGTTCCTGTGGTTGAATCAGCAGTAGAAGAACCAGTTTTTGAATCAGAAGTGACAGAACCAGCAGTCGATCCAGTAGTGGTTGAGACAGTGGTGGAACCATTTGTGGAAACTTTTCCTTCTGATGACGTTGATAATATAATTCAGCAGGTATTGGTTGAGACCGCTCAGCTAGGAGCCACAGAAATAGTTGTTGGGGCTCCGAAAACCCAAGAAGCTGCTGAGAGCAACATTGGTTTGATTTACCTTATGAGGACATCATTGCTAAATTGAATGATAGACCAGTTGTCACTCCAAGTGACACTGATGAAGAGGTGGAAACTATGGATGTTGGTACTGATGGTGGAGACCAGCAGGTTCAGACCTTTGTGGAGGAACCGGAGGACGAGGAGATGAGTGGTGATGATGAGCAGTCGGTGGCTGAGATGATTTGCAGACGAAGCCATGTCGCTGGAAGATATCCTATATTCAATTCCCATCGACGTTCCACTGCCGTCTGCTGGTGTGGAAATTACAAAGATTACCTTAGGCAAGGAAATAAAAATCCCAGGAGTTGATGAGCGGACCTGGTACCTGGCCAGTCTCCCGCAAATTCCAGTGGATGATAAAGGAAAGGAGCCCCTTATGCAGAAAGACCCAATTAAGGGCAAGCCACCTCAGGAGCACTATTCTTTGATTTGTGCTGACATTGATCTGCTTGTACAGCTGCGTGCACAGGTGATAGATGAAGTAGAAAAATTCTTTAATTCCTTCAGTCTAAAGAAGTTAGCAACGTTACAGATAGATGAGTCTTATTTTGAGAAGGAGGCCCTCGTTCTATCATGGGCAGAAGCGGAGTCAACTCGGATAGCTCTCAACAGGAAAGTGTACATATTGATGAAGTACAGGGAAGTTTTGGTGAGGAAATTCTTAGAATCGTGGAAGCTAAATTTTGTGCCTGGTGAAGGATCTTTCGGAACTGATCTCAAGGTCATAGACATGCTATCGGATCTTCACTTGTTCATTTTAGAAGAATTAAAACAGCAGACACTTGCACACAGCCTTCGATGGGACAGGACGTGTTGCTCACGGATTTTTGAAGGGCTCCCACGAGATCGTGGTGCCGTAATTTCCAGAAACAACACCAACACTCCATCCAATTTCTGGATTAGAATGATGATTCTTGTTGATGGGGTGTGGGTCGTTGAACCTTGCTGTGATCAATGGGTAAAGATACCTCGATCGGTTGTTCATAATGAAGTTCCACGTCAGTTATCTTATGTGGAAACCTTACCCAATGTGAGTGATTTCGTCAAGATTTTGAGAAAGAGATGGGCCGATGTTTGTATAGAGGCCGCCGAATCTTTTGTTTCATAGAAATTGCTTCCAGTAGGCTCAATAAATTTTTGCAGAGCTTTATCAGTTGTTGAACCAGTAGACAGTTTTATTGCTCGCCAGCCGACAGTGTTTGCCTTGCGGTTATCTCAGTTTTGTACAATCTTTATTCGGTACAGTTTATTCAGCAGATTAAGTACAGCAGATATTACCGATTTTTTTGCTTCTATTGCTTCTGCAAGAACCATTTTGCGAAGTGTACAGATTACTTCTTCTTCAGCAGTTAGCCAGTATATTCCTTCAGTTTCCGATACAGAGTTTGTTGCACAGAGGATACCTATGGAGTTAGATCAGCGTCCTTTCTTATCCTCCATTTCAGATGCCCCTGATATGCATTTTGATGAGATCGATATAGCTGCTACCGTGCCTTCTCTACCTGCTATTACTACTGATCTTTCTGCTTCACTTGATGATCTCCAGACCTTACTATCCGAGCGTATTAATGAGTCTCAAAGTGATATTCTTTCCAAGCTACATACAATTGAAAGGGGCCTTCGTGATTCCCTGCAACAGCAAGACGAAGCTTTCAGAACTTTAATTCAGGGTGCATGACAAGAAGACCGAACTATTGATGATGTCCAGACACTGCGCTTCAATGAATTTAGGAAAGGTGTTCTGGCTAACAGTGATTCTGTCACTGCTGATCTTATGGATGTTATGAAGGTCGTGAGAGAGCTAAACGCTAAGGTGGATGCTGTTTCCACCGGCTTGGTTGATGTTCGGAAGGATCTTGAGGCTACCAAGGAATATATCTCCCACCAACTTCTATAGTTTCAGGCACAGGCACAGGCCAATCACAATATTCTTACCGACCAGTTGAGCGAGCTTGTCAATTATATTAATAGGGGCGGTAATGACAAAAAGGGGGAAGGTAGCAACCGAGGTCCTCAACCACCACCTGATGATCATAACAGAGGAAGTGGCAATACTGGTGGTGGTGGTGATAATTTTAGAACAACAAGCATTGTGGAGAGACTTATTGATGCTGATAGACGCAGAGAAAGGAGCAGTGAAGGTAGAAGCAGAGGGAATAGAAGTGGATCTTACAAGAGAAGAAGATATTTTCAGTAGATCTTTTGAGGATCGGTTAAGATAGAATAGCTGTTGATCCGTTGTACAAATATTTTGTACTCTTTCTCAGAAAATGGAATTTATTATTTCAGCAGATGTTGTGTGCAATTTATTTTTGGTCATTCCTTTTAGTCTTTCGGCTGCTAAGTTTTGTCATCACCAAAAAGGGGGAAATTGTTAGGATAAAATTTATTAGTTTTGGTGATAACAAAATAAGACTAGTTGCTATTGGACATTCAGCCATTGATTAGTATATCAGTGGATAGTCAGTAATCAGCCGATGGTTTGTTATCAGCAGTTGGAGTCTTCAAGGGTTAATCAGCAGGTGTATCTGTCTCAGACGCAAGAATTTGAGTGTTAGCGTGTTTTGTTAAAGATTTCAAAACGACAGCGTATTGGATTAGCACTAAGATTCAGTCGTTGGAGTTTGCGATAATGGTATTTCAGCAGGTGCATTCTTTAAGGGAAATCAGCAGTTGGAATAATCAGTAGTTGAGTATTCTTTACAATGATCAGTCGCAAGATACAGTGTTTTGGAATCAGTCGCAAGATACAGTGTTTTGGAATCAGTCGCAATCTACAGTGTATTAGATATAAGTAGTTGTCTACAGTACTATTGCATTATCAGTCGATGGTTTATGTAACCAGTCGGGAGCTACAGTAGATTTTATTACCAGTCGTGGTCTACAGTGGTTTATATAACCAGTCGGGAGCTACAGTGACTTGTGTAACCAGTCGCTAATACTTGGTGTTTGCGTATAGTAAAAATACGTCATGAAAATAAGTTAATACGACAGCGTTTGGTTTAGCGCTAGAAATCAGTCGTTGGGTCACACAAGGATTCAGTTGTTGAAATAGCACACGTGTTTATTAATAGTTGCATACTTTAAAGTACTGACCAGCATCAACATCATTAACTATCTTGAAAGAAAGTTGAAGCTGGTTAACAGAGAAATTTCAGGCGCAAGAAACAAGCTATTCAAATACGATTGATTACTCAAATTGGAAAAGATCAGTAGAATCGTACAATTTCCTGGAATTAAGGAGACAACGTCGGTACTATTTTGGTAAATAGTACATATTTACAGAGAGCGTTATACGATGTTTGCACAGAAATGGAAATCGACAAATTAGCTCTGCCGATGTGCATATTTACCATGTAGTGGAGCAGGATTGACGGCATACGAATTACAGAGATTCAAAAAGGGACTTTATTTCCTTTGGAGAAATTTAATGACCATTGAGAACGAAGTGTATAAATAACCAGACTTTGAATTGAAGAACAACTTTGGCTATCATTCTCTTGCCGTCACTCTACCAAAATTGCTGAGCGTATTGCAATTTGAAGCTATTCTCAAAAAGCTCACAACTCGAAGAACTTTCAATCAAGCATTCACAGATTTACCTTCGAGTCATCTTCTGGTTCACTTGTTGAATCGCGTTTCTACGTTTTAGAAACCAGAAGATTTACAGTCTCAATAGTGTTGTATCTCATTGTAATATTCATTTGAGTCTGTAACAAACGTGCTCCTTAAAAATCTGTTTGAAAAACCTTATTCACTTGTAAATCAGCAGCTGCGTCTGCGTGATAGTTTGTGGTGTTGCTAGGAGTTCACTTTGAGCGAGGCTCGGTGATCGGGTGTGTGCAGAAGGACTGTATTCATCAAAGCTTCTAGTGAATCCTTCCTGAAAAGGAAGAAGGGGAGACGTAGAATATTCATATCCTAACTTCCAGAAACAAATTTCTTGTCCCTTAACTCTTTACATTACGCATTATTTATTGTTTATACTGTTCACTGATTAATCGGTTTCTTTCCGCATAATTTTTGTTAACCGAGAAATCAACCATTTTAAATTGAGGTATCTTAAGTCTGGTAACTCGGACTTAAGTTAAGCAGTGCTTGTAAAAATATTTTAAACGGTTTCGAAAATTTAAAATACCAAGGAGTTCATTCACCCCCCCCCCTTCAGAACTCCTAGGCCTGTTTTCGTGCCACATTGATCCTATCAATTGGTATCAGAGCCTGTGTTATCTCAGTCTTTGAACAGTTTGTTTTCTGCGCTTTATATATTTGAATATGTCTACCTCTCACAACAAAATTCCTTTGTTTTCCAAGGAAGATTACGATGACTGGAAGATACGCATGCAAGCGCATCTGGCTGCCCTAGATGATGAAATGTGGGTGGTTATCACTGAAGGGCCGCTGAAAATAATGAAGCCTAATCTAGCTTTTGCTATATCCAATGGCGAGCCTCAGTTCCTTGAGAAGAGCAGACATGAGTATACCAGTGAAGACAAGAAGAAAGCCAACTTAGACAATGTGGCCAGAGACATTCTATACAAGACGCTGGACAAGGACAAAAACATGTTCAGTAAAATCAAAACCTGCGCCACAGCTAAGGATATGACACATATTACACCTCTAGGAAATTTTTTTTTTTGAAAGCCGGTGTGGAATAAACATTTAACGAAAGCTATAAATAAAAAAAAATATAACTTAAAACATTTAAAGATAACATCTCATCATCCGTTTAAAACAAACTGCGAAATGTCTCAAATCCACACCGCACAAGCTAACATCAAAATCAGAGTATTTAAAACTATTTGCGGAAAACTGGATAAGTCTGAATCAAAATCAGAGTATTTAAAACTATTTGCGGAAAACTGGATAAGTCTGAAAGCAAAGACGCAAGATAACTAAGCGGTCACGGGGTAACAGCCGCAGCGGAGCATCAGACGTCCTCATCGTCGGTCGGAGAAATCTCATCAACATCATCATGCTCACCTGCACCATATAAACCTAGTGAGCCTAAAGGCCCAGCATGCTATATCCGCTAATAACAAGGTACATATAATAAAACCACATACAAGCACATAAGTATAGGAACCTAATTTTCATGACATGCGTGCTTAAAAGATTTTCAACATTAAATCATACTGTAGTCGTACATAATTCATTATATAACATATATGTTAAGGCATAGAATAAACATAACATAACTTAAAAGAACATGTGAGTCGTATCCATGAAGTGAAAGCCATTAATTCGATTGATCAATCTATAAACCAACGTACGTGGCGGTGTGGTTCACCCCGATGTCACACGAGGATCCCTATATGTCACACCTCTATGCTGCCACTTCATCCCGATGTCACACGAGGATCCATAAGCTCATCATTATACATTAACAGGGGATCCCCGGGCCCGGCTACCCAGCTAACTTCCATCATTACTTTGCCCCACAATACTTGAATCTCAAAAATATTTTTCATTCATGCCTTAACATAACTTAAACTTTCATGATGCATGCGTTTCATAAAAATCATGCAACTTAAAATCTTGGCCCATTAATATATATTTAATTTCCTTAAAACATTTCATAAATCAATACATAGCATAATACGTATATAATTAAATATATATTCATGGGCCTATGCATTATTTTCCTCGGCCCGATCAAGGACTGGCTCAAGCGGATGGTCCACTAATTCTAGGCCCAAGGCCCCCTTCTAGACTTAAAATAAATGCTAAGTCCAACTCAAACTTGGCCCAACAACTAAGAATGACCCTCCTTAAAATCATTTGAAGGGCTCGGCCCAACATCATTAAAACGAGCTTAAAACTCATTAAAATAAATATCGGCCCAAAATCCATTAATTTGACAAAAATCCCAATTTACTTAAAATTCCAGCAACTTAAATAAATTTTGAATTAAAATCATTGACCCGAAATCATTTTGACCAAAACTAAAATTTTAACTTAAAAAGTTGACTTGACCCGGTAAAAATGACTCGGACTTTAAAAATAAAATAACCCTGCCCAAAAATAAAATAACTCGGACCGGACTTAAATATTGGCTCGACACTTAAACCACTCGACCCATCCCGATTGAACCAACCCATCGGCCCAAACGAACCGGCCCAAACCAAACACCCAAACCCTAGCCACACGCACACCATGCACGGCGCAGCGACCATCAGTCAGTCATCGTGCTCGACCTCCCTGCTCCGGCCACCATGGCCGGAGCCCTTCCGGCTGGACCACCCCCAGGGTCCAGGCGGTTCTAAAGAGACCACCAAAGCCCCAACCGAGCATGCACGAAGGATAAAGAACGCTGGGAAGGAGCCGCATCACGCACGCAGAAACACACACTGCACGGTGCGCCACACGCACACCATGCACGGCGCAGCGACCATCAGTCAGTCATCGTGCTCGACCTCCCTGCTCCGGCCACCATGGCCGGAGCCCTTCCGGCTGGACCACCCCCAGGTCCAGGCGGTTCTAAAGAGACCAACCAAAGCCCCAACCGAGCATGCACGAAGGATAAAGAACGCTGGGAAGGAGCCGCATCACGCACGCAGAAACACACACTGCACGGTGCCCTACATCTAGCCATCGGTTCGGCCCCTAAACCTCCACTTAGAACCACTAAAAGCCACGCCTAGGACCATCATGAACCACCTAACATCGAGCCATGACCACTCAATCAGTCCATCAACCGAACCATGTAAAAAAAATTCGAAACCGTGAGGTGCCATATGAGAACATGAATGATCATGGACATGAACATTGAGATCTGAAACATTCACATAAAATTTATGAATAATATTTGTAAAAACAGTGTATTAGGATCTAAATGGTGAGAAAATAAAGAATATAACATGCCTTGATCGGAAAAGAAGCGAAAAACGTATACTGGAGCGGAGGACAATTGAGAAGACAACACCTTTGAGTTTCAATCAATTCTTGTAAATTTTCGGTCATCTTAGGAGGAAAAGAGGCTGAAGTTGGCTGATGAGTGGGGAGGGTTTGAGGAATTTTCGAAATTGTGGAGATGGTTGAGTGAAAAGTGTACAAAAAAGCCCCTCCACCTTGTTTTATTTAAGGAAATAAAAGCCCATCAATATACTAGCCCTCCTCTAATTAAAATTACTTAAAAATATTTAAAATTCAGACTTCAAGCCTTTAATTTTCGTAATATTGGGCCTCTCAAATTTAAAAGTGTAGTAAAAGTCATAAAAATAGCCAGTATAGGCGAAAAACGGGTCCCCCTCGGTAACCGCGCATAAAATCTCATTTTCTTCAAATGGTGCATAAAATAAAAATATCTTGCTATAAAACATGTCTAAGGGTCAAAACATTTAAATATTTTCGATTTGGTCGTCTCCGGACTCGTCCCCGCTTACCGGCCCCAAACCGTACCGTAAAGTAACATGCACACGTAAAGCATAAAATCATCACATAATCACATACATGACATGCAAATCATACTAACATAAGGTTTTCCTCCTATTCATGCATTCAATTCACGTAATTAGGATTTCTGGGCGTTACAACTCTCCCCCCTTATAGGAATTTCGTCCCCGAAATTAAGTTACGTACCGAAAAGCTCTAGATAGCGCGTCCGCATATCGGCCTCGGTCTCCCAGGTAACCTCATCTACCGAGTGATTCTGCCACTGTACCTTGACCATCGGAATCCTCCGTGCTCTAAGCCTGCGCTCCTCTCGCGCTAAGATCTGAACTGATCGCTCCTCAAAGGATAAGTCTGGCGCCAACTGAAGCGGCTCAAAATCCAGCACATGAGATGGGTTCGGGACGTACTTCCGCAACATCGAAATATGGAACATGTTATGCGCTGTTGACAGACTGGGTGGCAATTCTACGCGGTATGCTAACGTACCAACCCTCTCCAAAACCTCAAACGGTCCAATAAATCTCTGACTGAGCTTGCCTCTCCGGCCGAAGCGCATCACGCCCTTCATAGGCGATATCCTCACAAATACATGGTCCCCTACTGACAACTCCAGATGTCATTGTCGACGATCGGCATAACTCTTTTGACGGATCTGAGCAGTCCTCATCCAATCTCGTATCCTGGTCACAATATCTGCTGTCTGCTACACCATCTCTGGTCCAGTCAAAATCCTCTCGCCAACCTCATCCCAATGCACGGGAGACCTACACCTCCTCCCGTACAAAGCCTCATAAGGAGCCATCCCAATCGATGCCTGAAAACTGTTATTGTACGTGAATTCTACCAAAGGCAACCTAGAATCCCACGTACCCTGAAAGTCTATCACGTAGGCTCTCAGTAAATCCTCTAGAATCTGGATGAATCTCTCCGACTGACCGTCGTCTGCGGGTGGAAAGCCGTACTGAATGATAGCTTGGTCCCCAATGCAGCATGCAAGCTCCTCCAAAACGCAGAAGTAAACCTGGAATCCCTATCTGACACAATAGAGACTGGTATGCCATGCAGCCTGACAATATCTCTAATATATAGCTCTGCATACTGCGTCAATGAGAAAGTGGTCTTCACCGGTAAGAAGTGTGCGGACTTGGTGAGTCGATCCACAATCACCCAAATTGGCGTAAAGCCTCTGGGACTCCTGGGTAAACCAACCACAAAATCCATCGTGATGTTCTCCCATTTCCACTCAGGGATAGGGAGTGGCTGTAGTAACCCTGCTGGTCTCTGGTGCTCTGCCTTGACCTGCTGACACGTCAAACACTCTGATACAAATCATCCGATATCCCTCTTCATCCCTGGCCACCAGTAAAGTGTCTGCAAATCCATGTACATCTTCGTACTCCCCGGGTGAATGGAATACGTCGACGCATGGGCCTCTGATAAGATCTCAGCTCTCAACTGCTCAGTATTGGGTACCCACATGCGACCCCTGAAACGAGTAATCCCATCCTCGACTGTGTACAACCCTCGTCCTCTAGCCTCATCTCTCTGTCTCCACTGCTGTAATTGCTCATCTGCTACCTGGCCATCTCTAATCCGATCACGAAGAGTCGGATGAACTGTGAGCGCTGCGAGGCTTCTCCACTGCTGTAATTGCTCATCTGCTACCTGGCCATCTCTAATCCGATCACGAAGAGTCGGATGAACTGTGAGCGCTGCGAGGCTAGGCGCACAGCCTCCCGAATAAAACTCCAACCCAAATCTCTGAATCTCAGTCTGTAGTGGTCGCTCAACTGATAAACATGCCATCACTGAAGTCTTTCGGCTCAAAGCGTCTGCTATCACATTAGCCTTACCCGGGTGGTAGCTAATGTCACAGTCATAGTCCTTCACCAACTCTAGCCATCTGTGCTGCCTCATATTCAGCTCCTTCTGGGTGAAGAAGTACTTGAGGCTCTTATGGTCGGTGAAAATCTGACACTTCTCGTCGTACAAATAGTGTCTCCAAATTTTCAGTGCGAACACTACTGCTGCAAGCTCCAGATCGTGCGTCAGATAGTTCTTGTGAGGCTCTCTGCTCACAATTAATCCTCTAATCTTCATCAGTGGGTTATTAATTTAAACTAAACAAGTTTAATAAATCTAATCTGGTTCATACATAAGTTACTAAAAAAAAAATTTCAACCAGCAGAAGCGTAAACCAGCAGAAGCGAAAAGAGTTCAGCTCGTCTCGGAAATAGTATTCATTTATATGAATGCTTCATGGTCCATAGAGATTACAAACTAAGTTCACTAGTATACGCTTATGTCTTATATACAAAACCAGACTTGAGCAACCTAAGACCAACTGTCCAAATATCTAGACTATCAGCTGGTGTTTATTCTTCCTGCTGCTGATCCAGCATCTAAGTAGTTATCTCTTGCTACCCTTGGTTGCTCCCCACTAATTCCTTCCTCCTGTTGTCATGCACACATACAAAACAAAACAACAGCCGGATAAACTCTGGTGAGAATCATCTCAGTATAATCAGCAGGTATAATAATAACAGTAGAATGCACAACAGTTTATCAACTGTAAAACAAATGCAATGTAATGAAATGATTCTAGTTCTCTTCTTCGATCTCAGAATTGATTCCATATCAGTTCGACACCATCAAGATTAGTATCCGATCTTGACATGAATATTCATCTATCGAAACCATCTCCGGCTTCGAAAATCAGGCCAACTCAGTCCTGGGCATTAGAATCAATTCAATTCTCTTCAATATGCAAACTCATGCAATTATAAAATATCCACTACCTGTTATGGATCGACACATACACAACTCAAGTTCTAAATCAAGAACAGTAATCAAACATGTATGTGATTTTAGCGTAATACTCAAGAAATATCATTCCTGAGTAATCTAATCCTGACTCTTCTGTCAGATTATACCTTCTTTCCTCTGTTTTCAAATACTTCAGTCAGTGTTCTTAAGCTCTGTTCCTCACTTCCTGAGATACTCACAGAATTAAAGGTCGATAGCTGCAGTCAAGATGTTCTCAGCATTTCGAATTCAATCTTATTTATAGGCAACGATCTCTGTGTTTCTGTAGCATTTCCAACTTGTTCAATTCGAGTTCCACGTGTCATGCTGAGTATTCAAACAGGATATACTCTCACCGCTTCGAAAGTGGATAACGGTAAATAGCTTCCTCAACCGCTGTTGATCTTTCTCAGTTGCTGTTCGAAATAATCAGCATTCGCTTGTTAGAAGCAACAACCAGCAGTAACCAGTTGCAACAAGAATCCAGTCACAACACTTCGAAAATCAAAACGATGTCGTTACAACCAATTCCAACAACGTCGTAACATGTCATCAGCTGGTATCACCTCTATTTAAAAGAAATCAGCAGCTGATCGCTCTAATAATACAACGAATGATTTCGCAACATTAGTCGAAACGGCATCGTATCAAAACTTCCTGTTTCATAATCAAAACGGTGTCGCATTGTTCCCTCAAATGAGTAACCAGTAGATACAACAACCATCAGCTGATTTCCAATTCCTCGCCTAGTCGCTAATTCATGCAAAACGACATCGTATCGAGGTTCCTAGTCATAAGTCAAAACGATGTCGCATTATTCTCTCAGCTGGAACCAAATTTCACATACTTGCATCGACTGACTTGCGTTTATTACCAAAACGACAACGTCGTACCTACGTCATCAAAACCAGTCGATACATCGCTAAACCAGCAGGTACATAAACCAGCAGATGCGTAAGGAACTCTTCGCTGCTGATTCCTCGTGTAGTAATCAACACGTGGCGCTTCCTCATTGATCCTTGTATTCGCGCGTCTGCTTCCAACTGTAACCAATACTAACGCTTCAACTGAATTTCAAAATCCAACCAGTCGCGAGCTACAGTAACCTGCTGCTGATTTTATCAAATCGCTTCGCCGGGTTACTTCATCTGGTTCCCACACTTAACGCGATTTAACAATACACAGTTCCTTAATCACCCAACACTTCCAGAAGAAATCCGAGCTCATAATCACGCTTCATCAATTCTTAAATGTCGGAATGCTAAACTAATCCTCTTCTTAATGATTTCGGGCATTACATTTCTCCCCCTCTAAGATTCGAGTTCGTCCTCGAACTCATCAGCAGTTGCTATATATACATGGAACATAAGGAGAAAATTGATTCCGAACAAGAGCTAACCTTATTGAAAGAGATACGGGAAGCGTTGTTTCATGTCATCTTCTACCTCCCATGTTGCTTCTTCAATGCCATGTCGATTCCATTGAATTTTCACCAATGGAATCACCTTCGTTCGAAGTTGTTTTTCTTTCCGATCAAGAATCTGAATTGGTTGTTCAAAATAACTCAGAGTTTCATCCAACTCAGCTTCTTCAGCAGGAACAATATGAGAAACATCAGGGATATACTTTCTCAACATAGATACATGAAAAACATCATGTATACCCGAAAGAGATGGAGGTAATTCCAGTCGATACGCAAGATCACCTATCTTCTCCAGAATTTCATAAGGACCAATGAATCTAGGAGACAATTTTCCTCGTTTTCCAAATCTTATCGTGCCTCTAAACGGAGAAATTTTCAAAAATACTTTGTCCCCTGTTTCAAAACTCAAAGGCCTACGCCTGGTATTCGCATATTTCGTTTGTCTATGCTGTGTCGTTCTCATTCTCTGCTGAATTAACTTCACTTTTCCAGTCATTTCTCTAATCAAGTCTGGTCCCAATTCAGGTACCTCTGATATATCATCCCAATATAATGGTGAACGACACTTCCTTCCATACAACGCTTCAAACGGAGCCATTTCTATACTGGTTTGGTAGCTGTTGTTGTATGAAAATTCCACCAGTGGTAATGAATCTTGCCATGACATACCAAAATATAGTACCACTGCTCTAAGCATATCCTCAAGTGTCTGAATTGTTCTTTCAGATTTCCCATCAGTTTGAGGATGATAAGCAGTGCTTAAATGTAGTTTTGTACCCAGCGCTTGCTGTAAATTACTCCAAAAATGAGAAGTAAATCTGGGATCTCTATCAGAGACAATCGACTTTGGTATTCCATGAAGTCTTACTACTTCTCGAACATAAAGGTCTGCCATTTGATCATGCCGATAGGTCATTCGATAGGGAATAAAACACGCAGATTTTGTCAATCTATCGATAATCACCCAAATTGCATCACAACCGCGGGATGATTTTGGCAATTTTGTTACAAAGTCCATGGAAATATGATCCCATTTCCATTCAGGAACTGATAGACTTTGTAATAAACCAGCGGGTTTCTTTCTTTCCGCTTTCACCTGCTGACAATTTAAACACTTTGAAACAAATTTAGCCACATCACACTTCATTTGTTTCCACCAGTAGTGTTTCTTCAAGTCATTATACATCTTCCTGCCACCAGGGTGAATGCTGAATTTACTTCGATGGGCTTCACTCAAAATTTGGTTTTTCAATTCCACGACATCTGGAACAACAAGTCTGCTGTTCACATACAACACATCTTCGTTGTTTATGCGATATTCAGATTGATGTCCTGATTTTATCATTTCAACAGATCGTTGAATATGCAAATCTCTCTTCTTTGCCTCTTTAATTCGAACTAATAATTCGGGTTCAGCACTGATAGCACAAACTCTCATTGGTTTCCTGTCTGCTGTTTCAAATAAATACCCAGAAATGCAGCAATTTTCTATCAAATTAGACATCCCAATCGTAGTCAAAGATAAAGCACAAATCTTCCTACTCAGAGCATCAGCTGCTGCATTCGATTTCTGGGTAATACTTGATCTCACAATCAAAATCTTTCAATAAATCCAGCCATCTTCGTTGTCTCATATTTAATTTGGACTGCGAGAATAAATACTTCAAACTTTTATGATCCGAAAAGATTTCAAATTTCTCACCATACAGATAATGTCGCCAGATTTTCAACGCAAATACGATGGCTGCCAATTCAAGATCATGAATTGGATATCGAATTTCATGCGGTTTTAACTGTCTGGAGGCGTATGCAATCACATGACCTCGCTGCATCAAAACACACCCCAATCCTTGGTGAGATGCATCACAATACACAACAAATCCACCAGTACTTAAAGGAATTGTTAACACTGGTGCGGTAGTTAATCTCTTCTTCAATTCAAGAAAACTATTCTCACATGCTTCTGACCAAACAAATGGTGCATTTTTCTGTGTCAACTGCGTTATAGGCTTTGCAATACTCGAGAAATCCTGAATAAACCATCGATAATACCCTGCAAGACCCTATGCAATCACATGACCTCGACTGCATCAAAACACACCCCAATACCTTGGTGAGATGCATCACAATACACAACAAATCCACCAGTACTTAAAGGAATTGTTAACACTGGTGCGGTAGTTAATCTCTTCTTCAATTCAAGAAAACTATTCTCACATGCTTCTGACCAAACAAATGGTGCATTTTTCTGTGTCAACTGCGTTATAGGCTTTGCAATACTCGAGAAATCCTGAATAAACCATCGATAATACCCTGCAAGACCCATAAAACTTCGAATTTCTGGCACAGATTTCGGTCTAGGCCAATTGATCACTGCTTCTGTCTTACTGGGATCAACTGAAATACCATCTCCAGAAATAATATGCCCAAGAAAGACTACTTTTTGTAACCAAAACTCACATTTCGACAGTTTAGCATACAACTTCTCATCTCTCAAAGTCTGCAAAACTGTTCGAAGATGACTCGCATGATCATTCAAATTCTTCGAATAGATTAGAATATCATCAATAAATACAATCACGAAATAATCAAGATATCTTTGGAAGACTCGGTTCATTAGACTCATGAACACTGCTGGTGCGTTAGTCAGTCCAAAAGGCATTACCACGAACTCATAATGACCGTATCTTGTTCGAAAGGCAGTCTTCGATATGTCTTCATCTCTTACTCGCAATTGATGATATCCCGATCTCAAATCGATCTTTGAATACACTGTCGAACCCTGCAACTGATCAAATAAATCATCTATTCGTGGCAAAGGATATTTATTCTTTACCGTTGCCTTATTCAGTTGCCGATAATAAATACATAGCCTCATTGATCCATCTTTCTTGCGCACAAATAATACTGGAGCACCCCAAGGAGAAACACTTGGTCTAATGTATCCCTTGGTGAGAAGATCCTCCAGCTGGTCTTTCAATACCTTTAACTCAATGGGTGCCATTCGGTATGGTGCTTTTGATATCGGTTGTGTACCTGGCATCAATTCAATGCTGAAGTCTACCTCTCGATATGAAGGTAATCCAGGGATTTCTTCAGGAAAAACATCAGCAAACTCGCAAACAACTGGTATATCAACCAGGTTAGGGCTACTTTTCTTCGTGTCTATTGCATAAATTAGAAATCCCTCCGCTCCTTTCTGCAATAGATTATTCATTGAAATAGCAGAGATTAAAGGAATTCTGGCTCGTGATCCCTTACCATAGAATTTCCACTCATCAGCGTTTTCTGGTTTGAATCGAACCACCTTCTGAAAACAATCTACTGTTGCTCTTTACTTGGTTAGCATATCTATGCCCATAATACAATCAAAATCAGATAACCCAAGCACAACACAATCAAATTCAATTGCGTGACCCTCAAACTGTAACACACAATTTCTAACAGCAGTGATCGATAACATTCCTTTCCCCAGAGGTGAAGAAACCGATACTATTTCAGCCAAGGGTTCAACAGACAACTTATGTGCTA
>KV019591.1:71713-85531 GCA_001598015.1 Dorcoceras hygrometricum | reverse complement strand
TCGAAAATCAGGCCAACTCAGTCCTGGGCATTAGAATCAATTCAATTCTCTTCAATATGCAAACTCATGCAATTATAAAAGATCCACTACCTGTGATGGATCGACACATACACAACTCAAGTTCTAAATCAAGAACAGTAATCAAACATGTATGTGATTTCAGCGGAATACTCAAGAAATATCATTCCTGAGTAATCTAATCCTGACTCTTCTGTCAGATTATACCTTCTTTCCTTTGTTTTCAAATACTCCAGTCAGTGTTCTTAAGCTCTGTTCCTCACTTCCTGAGATACTCACAGAATTAAAGGTCGATAGCTGCAGTCAAGATGTTCTCAGCATTTCGAATTCTATCTTATTTATAGGCAACGATCTCTGTGATTCTGCAGCATTTCCAACGTGTTCAATTCGAGTTCCACATGTCATGCTGAGTATTCAAACATGATATACTCCCACCGCTTTGAAAGTGTATAACGGTAAATAGCTTCCTCAACCGCTGTTGATCTTTCTCAGTTGCTGTTCGAAATAATCAGCATTCGCTTGTTAGAAGCAACAACCAGCAGTAACCAGTTGCAACAAGAATCCAGTCGCAACACTTCGAAAATCAAAACGATGTCGTTACAACCAATTCCAACGACGTCGTAACATGTCATCAGCTGGTATCACCTCTATTTAAAAGAAATCAGCAGCTGATCGCTCTAATAATCCAACGACTGATTTCGCAACATTAGTCAAAACGGCATCGTATCAAAACTTCCTGTTTCATAATCAAAACGATGTCGCATTGTTCCCTCAACTGAGTAACCAGCAGATACAACAACCATCAGCTGATTTCCAATTCCTCGCCTAGTCGCTAATTCATGCAAAACGACATCGGATCGAGGTTCCTAGTCATAAGTCAAAACGATGTCGCATTATTCTCTCAGCTGGAACCAAATTTCACATACTTGCATCGACTGACTTGCGTTTATTACCAAAACGACAACGTCGTACCTACGTCATCAAAACCAGTCGATACATTGCTAAACCAGCAGATGCGTAAGGAACTCTTCGCTGCTGATTCCTCATGTAGTAATCAACACGTGGCGCTTCCTCATTGATCCTTGTATTCGCGCGTCTGCTTCCAACTGTAACCAATACTAACGCTTCAACTGAATTTCAAAATCCAACCAGTCGCAAGCTACAGTAACCTGCTGCTGATTTTATCAAATCGCTTCGCCGGGTTACTTCATCTGGTTCCCACACTTAACGCGATTTAACAATACACAGTTCATTAATCACCCAACACTTCCAGAAGAAATCCGAGCTTATAATCATGCTTCATCAATTCTTAAATGTCGGAATGCTAAACTAATCCTCTTCTTAATGATTTCGGGCATTACACAGAGGATGAAATATGAATTAGACGTAAGAGTCTCAACGAAGAAGAAACAAATCAGATTTCTGCTGGTCAAACAGGTTTCAACGCAACTTAAACGAAGGAATAAAGGATGAAATCTGATTTAAAACGTGAGTGTCTCATCTAAGAGGAAACACTTCAGATGTCATTGGTCTACAACAGACGTCAATGCAAGTCAACGCTGGGGAAAATGACCAATTTCAGATGTCATATAAAAGGGAGAAGTCTGAACTTACATAACACATAAACAGAACTCTACTTTTAGAAATCTGTTCATCATAGAATTTCAGCGATGGCATAAGAACCAGATTTCAGACTTAACCGTGTGGATAAACATGAACTACGACGGTTACCTTCGTCTGAAGAATTCAAAATATCTTAGGAAATTTCTGGAAATAATCGAATAAGCTACTTGTAAGCTACTTCGATGAATAAATCTTTAGAAAACTCAAGAATCTGCTGGACGAACATCATCAAACCATTTTCTAAAACATTTCTGGATCAAAATACAGTAAAACGCAACTTTCATAAAAACAGAGCATGAACTTTCTGGTTTGAAGAACAGCCGTAGCTATCTTCCATTCTTTAAAATCTCATATAAACATGCAACCAAAATTGAATATATGCTTTCACTAAGTGAGCAAGAAACAGAGTTTACTTGCCTGAATTTTGCAACACAACAACAGCGGAAAATCCAGTAAACTTCTTACGCACCGCCTGTTTCCTTTAAAAACTTTGAAAGGATTTTGCTCGGCTTCTTCAGAGAGAGCACCGCTTCAAAATTATTTGATTTGAAGATAATGATGCATGAAGCAGCTAACATCCTATATATATATGATTTTAAAATGCCTAAGGAAGAAACACATTTAATTCAATATGTCGAAGCCTTCTAAAAGCGTGCTCTATTTTAAAATAAAAATGATGCATAAGGAAACCGAACGATTTTAGTTAAAACAAAGGATTCAATTGGCTTGAAGAAATCGACTAGACATCTACTGTTATTGCATTCTAACATCTGGATCAACCCAAAACATAATGAAGGCTGATAATTGCGTAAACATGAAATATGAATTCACGCATTTATGAAATCTGAAATTTAGCTTTTAAATAAGAAAGCTAAACAGTACATAACTAAAATCTGAAACTCGATTAAATCAAGAGTTAAATAGAATAGCATTGTAATCTCTCAAATCTCATAACTTTCTAATTGCAGCCTATAAAAATGTCTGGGCGTTACAGTTTTAAGATCTTTCACGCACGCATGTCATCAAATTATGTTCCTTTATGTATGTGTCTGCACGTGGTTTTATATATGTACTTTGTTATTATCGGATAGAGCATGCTGGGCCTTTAGGCTCATTAGGTTTAAATGGTGCACGGAGCATGATGCTGATTTCATTCCGACCGGCGGTGAGGACCTCTGATGCTCCGCTGCGGCTGTTACCCCGTGACCACTCATTTATTTTATGCCATTGCTTTTAAACATGTTCAGTTTTCCGCAACAGTTTTAAATACTATGATTTTTTTTATGTTAGCTTGGGCGATGTGGATTGAGAATACTTTGCAGTTAGTTTTAAACGGATGTTGAGATGATATTTTTCAAATGCTTTAAGTTATGGTTTTTATTAATAGCTTTTATTAAATATTTATTCCACATCTGCTTTTCAAAAAAAAAACAAAAAAATTTTAAGAGGTTTAGCACGTTTCAATGATATTCCAACATAAACACATGATGATGAAAATGTTCTATTGAAATCACAAAATCATGAGAATCATGAAATCTCTATCAATTATATTAATAATGGAGAAATATGGAACCGAAATTATGTGAAAGAAATTGATGATATATTTTCTTACAATGTGGCATTTGACATCATAAAAGAGAATGAAGATCGTGAACTAAAATCTTTTGGTTAATGTAAAAATCGACAGGACTGGATAAAATGGAAAGACGCAATCCAGGTGGAGTTAGATTCGTTAAATAAACGTAATGTTTTTAGACCTATAGTCTTTACACCTGAAGGTGTAAAACCTATTGGATACAAATGGGTTTTCGTTCGAAAATGAGATGAGAACAACGAAATAGTGAGATATAAAACTCGGCTTGTTGCACAAGGTTTTTCTCAAAGGCCTGGAATTGATTACGAAGAAACGTATTCTCCAGTTATGGATGCAATTACGTTTCGATATTTAATTAGTTTGGCAGTATCTGAAAATTTTGAAATGCGTTTTATGTTGTTGTTACAGCTTACTTATATGGATCAATTGATAGTGATATATATATATGAAAATCCCTGTAGGATTTAAGATACATGAAGCACAAAGCCCAAAGACTTGTTATTCTGTAAAATTACGAAGATCATTATATGGGTTAAAACAATCTGGTCGGATGTGGTATAATCGGTTGAGTGAGCACTTGATGAAAAAGGGATATGTAAACAATCCAGTATGCCCTTGTGTTTTCATTAAGAAAACAACATCTGGATGTGAGGAATCAGATTTTAGATTAGTGATTATTAAATTGATTTGGAATTAGTAGCGTTAATTTTGAGGGTTTTGCGAAATGAATCTGATTCCAGTAGAATTCTGCAGTTGCGTGAGTTGATGAAGTCTGTTATCAGCTGTTGGTGGCGTAGGAGTAATACGCTGTCTTTTCGTAGAGCCAGACGTAGCATGAGGAAATCAGTTGTAGCGCATTTTAGATTTCTACTGTAGCGAGTGAGTGATGCATCGTCGTTTCGCTTTTCAGTAGTTGCGTTTGAAGAGGTATCTACTGGCAGCTGAGGCGCGGGTGCGAGGATTTATGAGAACGTGACATGTGTTGGTCAATCTTTTGGTGTTGATTGCTGAATTGTAGCGCTATCAGCTGTTGCATTTTGAGGAATTGTCCCTGCTGAATGACCAGCTGCTGGTTTGAGGAACCAGTCGTGGGAGCAACGCGACGTCGTTTTGATAAGTTGAAACGCAGCGTTTTGAGTGTAACGCTTTTGTCCAGCTGTTGGCAGCAAAGATGACGTGTCCCTTTACGTCGTCTGGATTTATTTTGCGAGACCAGTTGTTGGTTGTTTTGCAAGGAATCTGTTGTCAGCTGCTGGACCGATGCGGTGTCGTTTTGATTAGTTGATGCGGCGTCGTTTTGATGTTCTTTTGAGAATACAACGTCTGATGGTTGCTGCTGGTTTCGTTGAGAGGAAGAGCTGATATCTGTTGTGAGCAACCGCTGGTGTCTGTTGTTAGATACCTACTGTTTCGATGTCTGTTGATTTTGGTGAGCAGCAGCTGGTGGATTGAGAGATATATAGATAAGTGTTGATTGACACTTAGAATTATTCGGAACCCGATATTTCTTATCTCCAATTTCAAACCCTCGTTCTAGCTACTGTTCACCCGAACGTTTCTTCCCTAGATTTCTGTTGATTCCAGCCTTTGTTTTCGATTATTTTGGTGGCGCTGGGTTCCTTGTGAGTTGCTCTTCCGATTGTTACCCAGTTGAGGCGGTCGAACGACTTTGGAGAGGAGCACGAAGTTGCTGGTTTCTTTGTACAGTGGAATTTGATAGTTCTTCCGCTGGTTTCAGCTTCTGGGTAAGGAATTCCTACTGTTCTAAGCTTAGTATGGACTGTTAGTACTTTTTTTAGAGGTAAAACCGGAGTTAGGTTCTGGACCGTAGTAAATGTTGAGATTTGAATTAGACATGAGTTATTGATTGAGTTTCCTTAACAGATTTGAGGATTCTAGGTGCATCCTGCCGTGAATTGCCATAGCAGGAGGAAGCTGATTTGCTTCAGTTGTGTTGCCGTGCCTTGATAAATCTGTTGAGGTAGAAATCAGTAGTTGGAGGTACGAATTGAGCGATCTTTACAGCTTTGAACTTGGACATGGCTATATTTCGTGTTGTGAAATCTTCTTGCATTGATGGATGCATTTACATGGAACAGACTGATGAATTATATGATTTTATGTTCTGTTTGCACGTATGAATTATTGTATGCATTGATATTGATTATTGATTGGAATTCATGCATACATATTGAGCCTGACAGATTGATTGATGACCTGATTGAGAGCCACGTTGTGACTGGGCGACTGATGTGGTGTGCCTGAAAAGTCCAACGCTATCATCGGAGTGGTGAGCGACTGACTTGTCGTTTTGGAATACCACCGAGTTGTGATGGCTGAAGGGCCAGAATATCACGGACCGATGATTTCCCCGGTTGATTTATCATGCGTGGTATAGAGGCTCGAATGATATGATTTTCCAGTTGATATACTGGTCTAGCTATCCGATCCTTGATGCCTTCATTATCATGCGTGGTATAGAGGCTCGAATGATATGATTTTCCAGTTGATATACTGGTCTAGCTATCCGATCCTTGATAGCCTTCATGCAGTTCATAGCATTGATTTATAGCATGTGAATGATTAGCTGTTTTTGATAGCTCTTCGTACTGAGGCTTGACCTCGTATTTGTTTTCCTGCTTTTGTGTCGTTTGGGTCTATGTTACCCATTTACAGGATCTTCAGGTAACCAAGCTGGACAGAGTAGAGCGCCAGCTTGTCGATCCCCGTTTCTTTGAGTCCCAGTTATATTATGATATGTATTGAACCGAGGGATGCCCCGTGTTTTTATGTATTGGGGATCTATACTTGATTTGAGTATTGATGTTACCTGTTGTGTTTGAGTTTGATTTAACTCGTATTTTGATTATGAATATTTTGAATGTATTTTTTGAGTTCAGGCCCAAATGATTTCGAAAAAAATTTTAAGCCCTGTTTTACGCTTCCTTGATTATGTGCTTAATTGTGCTCTAATCTTGTGAGATTAGCACGGGGCCTGACACTGGATGTCAGGCCCGGTGAACAAATTAGAGATTAAGCACGCAATAAACAAGGGCAGAAGCATTTAAAAAGTGGCTAAAATTTTTTGCTTTGGCCTGACTTAGAAAACATAATTTAAAAATACACTTATACTCAAAATATTGGTTTTACAACAACGCAAAAGTTGAACACCAGCAGCTGCATAAAACAATTACAAGCATCGAGTGCCCTAAAACAATACAAACTCAAATTAGCAATAGAACGTCAACACGGGACATTCAACGAAGACGACTCTAATACATAATTATACATATAGATAACTGGGACACTCTATCCACCTCTCGGGGCACCACTAGCTGAGTCATCTCTATGACCAGCTGAGAAACCTGGATAACCTGAACAACACACAAACAACCAAAACAACCAGCCCCAGAAGGACATGGGGTCAAACCCCAGTACGGAGAGCAATACGAACAGCTAACAGATATAAATGCACGTGTCATGCATGAGACAGCAGGATGCAAGGCAACATGCTACAAACAAATTAGAAAGCCAAAGGAGCTCAAGGACCAGCTCAGCATCTGTCAATCAGATCGAATGAATGAAAGTGGCCACGAAGCATGTGAGAGCGTGGTAGCTATCCACTCGTTTCAACACATGGTACCAGAGCATAACCAAATCACTCAACCTGTTGTTGCCAAAGCTCATGAGAGCGTGGTAGCTATGCACTCGTCTCATAGCGGCTAGCCGAACTAAACCAACAGGGAGATGAGGAGCACAGTACTGCCGCTCGTCCTCAATAACAGCATCCTGGTACACACGGGTTAGCACAACAACAAATGGCTAACAGATATGAGCTCAACGGGAAAGATGCGTGTGTGCAATTACAACAATGTGCAACCACAGAGGTAAACAATAACAGCACAATAGCATACACTACACATCACACCAGCAAGCATACATATATATACATGCTCATCCCAAAGCTGTAATACTAGCTCAAATCCGCACCTTAGCTTCTGTTCTACAATTACCACAACACAACAACTCAGGGACAGTAAGCACAGAACTACGAACTGGGAGCCACCAGCTCAACCCAGCTCTATCCTATCCTTAGAACACGATAGCTAGTTCTAAACGAAGTATAATGTATCATCTAATACTTACTCGAAAGCACTACCTGCACGGAAAAACAATCGACTGGAACGCGAACAGATAACACACTGTAGCTTCTTCGCGTACTTCTTCTAGCTAACCAAAGCCTTCGAAAGTGGTAGCAACGGAAGCATCTTGGCAAGGGAAACTCAACGCTACCAACCTTGCTCAAAGCCGCGTCGTCTACCGTCGGGAAACGGAGGAAATCAACCATGATGAATAGTAACTAGGGTTCTAAGACGAACTAGGATATCGAACTCTCGAGAGGAATATCTTCTAAGTGTTGGGAAAATAATTACGAGACCACAGTCAAAGTCCTCTATTTAAAATAACTTAAATCCCTCAGATCTGATGAGCAGTAGCCACCGACACATCGGGGCTCACAGCTGATACCAACTCAAATCTGAACACTATACCAGATCTGACTCTATGCTATGCCAGATCTGAACTCCTCCAAACGACGACGCACAGAAGTCCCACTCAAATCTGACCAACTCACAACCAAATCTGGTTTCCCAAAATGACATCGTACCACAATCCAGCTCCCTGCTTACCCACCAGTAACATATCCAAACATAAGCCTTAAAAATAGCTCTTCGCTATAATAGGTCATCTCTTGGCCCACTCACACGTGTCATCCAGCTAGCGCTTACACGGGTACACTTAAACAGCGTCGCATCGAAACCCAGATATAGATGACCAGATCTCACACAACACTTTCCAGCACATAATACACTCGACCGGCATCTACTGGTAACCCGAAACGACATCGCACTACCTCCCGATCTGGACAACCCGGAATGTCAGGCCCCGTGCTAATTACTCAAGATAATAGCACAATTAAGCACATAATCACGGAAGCGAAAAATCGGGCTTAAATAATTGGGCCTGAACTTAAAAACGTCATTCAAATATTCATAATCAAAATACGAGTTGACTCAAACTCATATAAAGCAGGTAACACAATTATCAATTCAAATACAGACCCCCAAAAATACATAAGACACGGGGCATCCCTCGGGTTCGATACATAAATAGGGACTCATGGAAATGGGGATCGACCAGCTGAACCTCCACTCTGTCCAGATTGGTTACCTGAAGATCCTGCACATGGGTAACACAGACCCAAACAACACAAAAGCAGGAAAACAGATACGAGGTCAAGCCTCAGTACGAAGAGCTAATCAAAACAGCTAATCATGCAACATGCTATAATCAATGCTATGAAATGCATGAGGGCTATCAAAGATCGGATAGCTAGACCAGCAAGTCGACTGTCAATCATATCGATCGAGCCTCTATACCACGCACATCAAGTCAGCCGGTGGAAATCATCGTTCCGTGATCTTCAGGGCCCGTCAGCCCATCACAGCTCGGTGGTCTTCAGACACGACAAGTCAGTCGGTCACCACTCCGATGATAGCGTTGGACTTTTCAGGAACAACAAGTCAGTCGGCCAGTCACAACGTGGCTCTCAATCAGGTCATAAGTCAATCTGTCAGGCTCAATATGTATGCATGAATGCCAATTCAATAATCAATGCACAATGCATACCATTCTTTACGTGAAACAGCATATATAATTCAAACAATTCAACAGACTGCCACGTAAATTCACATAATCAGATCATAAATTTCATAACATCGATCACAGCCATGTCCACGCTCAAAGCTGTTAAATATGCTCAATTCGTACCTCAATCCTCAAAATTATACCTCACAGATTCCTCAATTGCACGGCAGGACTTCCTGGAAGCTGAAATCTGTTTCAAAGCCTCGAAAATCAGCTTAACTCAAGCATAAATCAGAACATGTACACTCTAATACCTACGGCCAGAACTATACTCAAGTTCTAAACAATTCTACGTAGGTATTATGTGAGGCTCTCGGCTCACAATTGTCTTCTAATCTCATTATGTGGGCGATTAACTAGACTAACAAGTTTAATTTATCAAAGCTCGTGGTAAAATTTTTTTTTGAAATGCAAGAGCTGGTTCTCTAAACCGAACCCCACTGTAGTTAATACCAGCAGCTGGTTACAAAACAACACTGTTTCTTTTGCAAAAGTTATTTATTCATAACCAGAACACATCATCCAATGATTGTTACATTTTACATTCATTGAACACCATATCTAACCATTAATTACAAAACCAGCGTTCTTAATAATGCAAGACTATACTAGCAGTAGATCTCTAGTACTTCCTATTCCTCGTCCTTCAACTTGGTAATCAGCTCTTGCTACCCTGGTCCCATCAATTCGGTTCTCTCCTTCCTGTTGTCATGCACACATACAAAACACAACAACAGCCGGATAACTCCGGTGAGAACATTTCTCAGTATAATCAACAAGCATGAACAATATCAATAAAATGAATAACAGTTTATCAACTGTAAAACAGATGCAATGCAATGAAATGATCCTATTTCTCTTCTTCGATCTCAGAATTGATTCCATTTCAGTTCGATGCCATCAAGATTCGTATCCGATCTTGACATGAATATTCATCTATCGAAACCATCTCCGGCTTCGAAAATCAGGCCAACTCAGTCCTGGGCATTAGAATCAATTCAATTCTCTTCGTTATGCAATGTCATGCAAATATAAAAGATCCACTACCTGTGATGGATCGACACATACACAATTCAAGTTCTAAATCAAGAACAGTAATCAAACATGTATGTGATTTCATTGGGATACTCAAGAAATATCATTCTCGAGTAATCTAATCCCTGACTCTTCTGTAAAATTATTCCTTCGTTTTACTCTGTTCGAAGTTGCTTCAATTATTGTTTTCACCTCTGTTTTAATCACCTTCCGAGAACTTCACAGAATCATAGTCCGATATCTGTAACATAAGTTCCCAGTATTTCGAATTCAATCCTATTTATAATACAAGGCTCTGGTTTCTCTGGAATTTCCAACGCAATCGGTATGAATTCCACGTGTCATGCTGAGTATTGATATCTCAGAACAGGATATACTCACACCGCTTCGAAATCAGTTCCACCTTTCATACTTATCGTTTAACAGATTCTTCAACTGTTGTTCATCGTTACCAGTCGTTGAAATGATCAAACTTTGTCATATGAGACATTCTGCAGTTGGTTTTCACATTTCTTCAACCAGCAGTAGCAGCATTATCAGTCGCTATGATCGAATCGCGACAAAACCCAGTCGCAGTAAGAATCCAGTCGCAGTGCTTTGAAATCAAAACGATGCCGCTACAACTAATCCCCACGACGTCGTAACATACCAACGTCTACCAGCAGCTGGTCGCTCCATTAGTCCAACGACTGGTTTCGCTATTCCTTCAAAACGGCATCGAATTAATGTTCCTATTTCAAACCCACCAGCGGCTGATTTCGCGAAACCACTCAAAACGACGACGCATCAACTAATCTAAACGACGCCGTACCGGTTATACCAACATCGCTACCAACTGCTGGTCGTCCAGCAGACACCAATTCTTCTCAACGATTCAAAGCCATCAGTTGCACTTAATCAAACGGCGTCGCTGTGCCTACAACATCTAATCTAGTCGACGCATACAAAAACCAGCAGTTGCATAAAGGAAACTCCTGCTGCTGGTTCCCACGTGCCCAACAGTAATCTACACGTGCCGCATTCTCAACCATTCTCGCGCTAACTACAACAACGACCAGCAGCAACCACGCAACACAACTAAAACCAGCAGGTAACCCTGCGTCATGCTTTCGTCACCAAAACCAGTCGACGTTTTGATAAATCAGCAGGTGAACAAGGAAACTCCTGCGTCTGGTACGTGGCGTCACCTCATTGGTTCTTGTGTTTTTGCGCGTTTCTACCAGCAGCAACCAACGTAAGTGAAATTCGAAATTCAACCAGTCGCACTACAGTAAGGTTGACCCTTGTTGACTTGGCTACAGTAACCTGCTGCTGATAATTTCTTCAAATTCGCTTCGTCTGGTTCCAACACTTAGCAAAATTTGACGATATAAAAATCCTCAACACACACACACACTTCCAGAAGAAATCCGAACTCATAAATCAAACTTTTATCAAAATCCATCATCTCCCAACTCCAAATTTTTACTAATTCTCCGCTTAATTATTGCGGGCATTACATTTCTCCCCCTCTAAAATTCGAGTTCGTCCTCGAACTCACCAGCAGTCTCTTACTATATATACATGTGAATCATGTAATAATAGAACTTGAAATAAATTAACCTCATTGGAAAAAAGATGGAAATCTCTGTCTCATATCCTCTTCCACTTCCCAAGTTGCTTCTTCAACTCCATGTCGATTCCATTGAATCTTTACCAATGGAATTGTTTTCGTTCGGAGTTGTTTATTCTTTCGATCAAGTATCTGAATCGGTTGTTCAAAATAACTCAAAGTTTCATCGAGTTCAGCTTCATCAGCAGGAATAATATGCGATACATCTGGTATATACTTTCGTAGCATAGATACGTGGAAAACATCATGTATACCAGATAGAGATGGAGGTAATGCAAGTCGATAGGCAAGGTCACCTATCTTTTCCATAATTTCATAAGGCCCAATAAATCTTGGAGACAATTTCCCTCGTTTACCAAATCTGATTGTACCCCTGATAGGAGAAATTTTCAAGAATACTCTGTCCCCTGTTTCAAAACACAACGGTCGACGTCTGATATTTGCATACCTCGCTTGCCTATGCTGTGCTGTTCTCATTCGCTGCTGAATCAATTTCACTTTCTCAGTCATTTCCCTAATCAAATCTGGTCCCAATTCAGGCACCTCTGATACATCATCCCAGTATAAGGGTGAACGACATTTTCTCCCATACAACGCTTCAAATGGAGCCATCTCAATACTGGTTTGATAGTTGTTGTTGTATGAGAATTCCACCAATGGTAATGAATCTTGCCATGAAATACCAAAGTCCAGTACTACGGCTCTAAGCATATCCTCAGGAGTTTGAATTGTTCTTTCAGATTGTCCATCAGTTTGAGGATGATAAGCAGTGCTTAGATGCAATTTCGTACCCAGCGCTTGTTGCAAACTACTCCAAAAATATGAAGTAAATCGAGGATCTCGATCAGATACAATTGACTTCGGTATTCCATGAAGTCTTACCACTTATCTAACATAAATATCTGCCATTTGATCATGTCGATAGGTCATTCGATAAGGGATAAAGCAAGCAGATTTCGTCAACCTATCGATAATCACCCAAATAGCATCACAGCCTCGGGATGACTTTGGTAGTTTCGTTACAAAGTCCATGGAAATGTGATCCCACTTCCATTCAGGAACTGACAAACTTTGTAATAACCCAGCGGGTTTCTTTCTCTCAGCTTTCACCTGTTGGCAATTCAAATATTTTGAAACAAATTCAGTCACATCAGACTTCATTTGTTTCAAACAATAATGCTTCCTCAAATCATTGTACATCCTTCTGCCTCCTGGATGCACACTGAATCTACTTCTATGAGCTTCATTCAATACCTGCTGTTTTAATTCTGTTATATCTGGGACAACCAGTCTACTGTTCACATACAAAACATCATCAGTGTTTACTTTATATTCCGACTGATGTTCAGATTTAATCATTTCAATCGACTTTTGAATGCTCTGATCTCTCTTTTGTGCATCTTTTATTCGAATCAATAACTCGGGTTCAGCACTTATAGCACAAATTCTCATCGGCTTTCTCTCTATCTCAAATAAATATCCAGAATTACAACAATCCTCTATCAAATTGGACATGCCCATTGTAGTTAAGTACAACGCACAAACCTTTCTACTCAGAGCATCAGCAGCTGCATTTGATTTTCCTGGATAGTACTTAATTTCACACGCTTATGACCAAACAAATGGCGTATTCTTTTGTGTCAACTGCGTTATAGGCTTTGCAATCTTCGAAAAATCCCGAATAAACCGACGATAATACCCTGCAAGGCCCATAAAACTTCGAATTTCTGGCACAGATTTCGGTCTAGGCCAGTTAATCACAGCTTCTATCTTGCTGGGATCAACTGAAATACTCTCCCCAGAGATAAATGGCCGAGAAATATTAACTCTTTGCAACCAGAACTCGCATTTTGACAGTTTAGCATACAATCTTTCGTCTCTTAGAGTTTGCAAAACTGTTCTAAGATGGTTTGCATGATCATCCATATTCTTTGAGTAAATCAAAATATCATCAATAAACACGATCACAAAATCATCAAGATGTTGTGGAACCGTGGCGGATCCGGATCCCGTCTCCCGGCGAGGCAGCGGAAGAACACAATTTGGCCGAGAGACGTTCAATAAAATTCAAAATCATGCAAACTATGAACCATTCATAGGGTGTTTGTGTTGATTACCTTGCTGGCAACTCGTGCCTGGCTCCGACCAGTTTCGCGAGGAAACCGGCACTTCACGGTAGGCGGCGGTAGATTACGTCAATCAGGTCCACGACCGGAAGGGAGACTCCTTC